>PVJI01031691.1:0-12907 GCA_004026765.1 Micronycteris hirsuta
TTTCATGCTGTTCACAGATTTATGCATGTCTAACTACATGGGAAAAAGTTATGCCATGATAAGAGTTATAATGGAAGGGAATAAAAGGAATACTGAATAAGCTGTGCACAGTCTTGAGCCTTGGAAAATGTGTAAGATATAGTAAGTATGAGGCGAAGGAAAGGTGTTTCCAGAGAGTAGCAGCGTGAGCCAAAGCCAGAAAACACTTAGCACGTCTTAGGACCAAACAGCCCTGGGAGGCTAACATACGGGAAAACGGTGGAGGGAAGAGGAAGCTGGAGAATGCCTTGGGACTAATTTGAAAGGGCTTCCAAACACATGGTATTTGCACTTTGAAATCTGAGAAAGGGGAGTCGCTAAACATATTTGAATAAAAGACGAGCATGATCATATTTATATTTTAGAAAGATAACACAGGCAGCAGTGCATACGGTAAACCAGAAAGAAAGGAACAGGTAGGAGGTTATTGTAATAGTTTAGAAGAGAGAGGGGCCAACTCTAGGGCCTTGATGTGAGACTGGAAAGAGGCATAACGGGTACGTGGAGAGGAGCTGGAGACTCACGGACAGAAAAAGTGGACAGGAAGTCCAGGCGAGCCATTTAATTTAGTTGTTGCTGAAACCATTAAATGGACTTTAGAGTATCAGAAAAGGTGCAGATGTGTGAAGTGGCCAGGATGAGTTTGATTTTGAAATGTTAAATCCTGAGCTCTGGCTACGTCCTTCAGGCCACTGAACCTTTGGATTATGACTCAGGGTGGGTGGCAGTCAGAGAAAAATACTGTGTTATTCCCACAATCATACTTGCTTCATGTGATCCTGGAATTTGCAAAGTGCCATGTTTTTAATTTTGTACAGAACAAAACATACATTTTTCAGTCTGTAGAAATACACTCAACACTTTGAAAAATTTTCTGTGAATACATATAAAAACTATACATCGCACATATAGTGATAAATAAATGTTTCCTAAGACTATAATTATAATGCCTACCTAAAAATACTGACCATACAGATAGACATCACCTTTCAAAACTAACTTGTCAACTCACAATATTCAATCCTTCCCAAACATTTAATAAAGTCATGTCATGGAAAATGGCAATAAACGAAGCTTTTAGAATTATCATTTATATAAACATTATATTAAATTTTGAGAAAATGAAGTAATTACATCCAACCTACTTTATTTTATACACTCGGCCTAATTTTACATATATAAACTGAAAATTTGCATAATTGATGTGGCCCATTCAAACAATACCAGCAAATCCCTATAGAGCTCACTACTGAATCCTTTACCCAAACTAACTCATGTAATCTTTACAACAATCTGTGACTCATTTGTCCAAGATCCCCTTTTTATTTTAGAATCTCATGAGACTTGAATATGGCAAAGACATTTTTAAAAGTGTCTCGCTCATGGATAAAGTCGTTATTCTGACCTTGAATATTACTGCAGTGTGTACAGAGTGTTCATTTATTCTCCCATTCTTTGGATGAGTTAATGGAGACAAGAGAAGATGACATAACTTCCAGCTGGTGACTGGTGGAGGCAAAAATTGAAACCCTAGAAGTCTGATTCCCGCAGCTGTGCTCCTAGAGACAGACACACCTTGCTAAGCTGCCTCTAAGGGAACTGAGCTCAACCGTTAGATTCGTGAGGCCTCTCCAGGCCGGAGGCAGGAGCGAGGCCCCTGATAGCCTGGGAAGTGCTTCCTTCATAGCATGAGAATGGCGTTCATCTTTACCGCCAAGAGGTGAGAAAGGCACTGAAAGAATGACAGTCACCTTGGCAGGAAGGCCTCTCCAGTCTAGCAGCTGTTAATCACAATTAAGAGTGCACTGATATTAGATCATCACTCCCGCTTGCGGAGGGAGTTTGCTGGTTTGATGGCTCTTTACTAGGAGATCATTAGAGACCAGATTATTTAAACATCATGCCCACCAAAACTCTTGACCATCCAGGTGCATATTTCCTTGACACTGTGTATACACAACCTCAACATGTACAAATAAATGCAATAATAATAAAAATAAATTATGAAAAAGGATGGAGGAACTGAACCACCTTTATCAGTCATCAAACAGTGCTTATTTTAAGACAATATACATATCACAAGAATGATCTGACCTCTCCTTTATTTCATAATCATGAAATAGTAGTATGCTTAATTTACCAAATTTTATTTTATAGAAACTAACTGTGCTTTCTATTAGATTTGCCATTTGTATTACGTTAAAAAATACTGCATTTTCTTTGTGACATTTCTGACAAGTATCACGTGAGATCATTTCCAAGTGATTCAAATGTTTTGATACTGTGTTTTTCTTTATGTTAGTGGCCCCACTTCTGCTGCTGACCTGTGACTGTGGGACGGGGCCCCTAGGGGGGGCAACGGCTGGGTTCATCCCAGTCCCTGATGGTTCAGAAGGGACCATTCACCAGTGGGGGATCGAAGGGGCCCAACCTAAAGACAAGGTGAGGATCCAGTTTGTAAAACATTGAGTTCAATTATCTGGAGCAAAATTCCATTTATATTCAGACAGGAAAAGGCAGGGTGGGGTACAAAAAAAGAGACTCCTTGACCCTTCAAGGCCACTTGTGAGTCAGGGCTGAAGTGAACAGAGCCTTTTAAGGTTTTAGTTTTTCAAATGTCAAATCATAAAAATGGTTATTCTTGCAAGCATTTGGGTTTCTTGTAATGTTGCCCTTTGCAAAGGGCCACAAAATCTAGTTCATTTTTTGAAATGTATTTATTTTTTGCATATGGTTTGCAGGAAATCACAAATATTTGTGTGCCATTTGTAAACGCCAATGGAACTGATTTCATGGAAAATTCTGGTAAGTGGACATCAAATTTATTTTTGAAAGTAATAGTGGGTTAAATAAGAAATATTGAAAAATAATAAGCATTCTAAATTCTTTTCTTAATAATCTACATATATGTGTACATGCTGGGTGATGGTATCATTGAAAAGGGGTTTCCATGAAATGGCTTATTATTAGTTTATTAGTCAAGTCCGTGACCTACCTCTGGCCTCAGTAAGCTCGCTCATATTTGCCCACAGATGCCACTGTTTTTAGTATCTGAAGATTTGTTATCCTTTTTTCAAACTTTAGTAAACTGAACTACAACTCTCAGATGTCAATTATGAATTTTTTAATTAGAAAAGACATCACACATACAAAAAACGGAAAGGAAAACAAAGCAAACACTACGCACCCACCGCCCAACTTCGACCATTGTCAACATTGGCGTTATTGGCAGGCCAGGCCACATGTGCACACATCCTCAATCCTGCTGAGCCTCCATCTCCCAGAACCAACAGTGTCCAGATCTGAGTTCAATGACCAGTTCTTATTTCAATCACAATGGGACTAGACTGCTTATGTTGTCGTACCGGTGAAATTATTTCTTTGGTTTACCAAAGCCTATTTTGCCCATAGTACCTCCATGCCGCAACTAAGGCATACACTAGAGAAACAAATAAGGCTAATGCCTGATATTAAAATTTTTCTTAATTCCATACTTAGCAATAGATTGTTTTTAAATATGCAGCCTGCAAATCTGCATGAGATGTCCCCCAAAATGCAACTCTGTGTTTTCATCTGTGACCCCAATCCTCACCTGCTGTCCCACTATAATTACGTAGCAAAAACTATATTCAGAATTCGCTAGGAAAAAAGAACTTTCCATGAAAGTGTAATGTAAAGGTAACAGGCAGAATAGTCACAACTCATTAAATTGTCCTTAAGCACCAAGGAATCAAATTAGCATCTGCTAATTTGCATGTCTCTTCTTTGGTTTTCCTATTGAGCCAACGTGACAAACTTAATTATAATTTTATTCCCTGAAAACAAACAAGCACTGCATTAGAAGCTTTCCATAAATGTATGCAGAATATTTTGTTTTTACTTTTCCATTTCAGGCTATTGTCCTGAAAATCCACTTCCTTTGTATATTTTTCAATTAGTGCATTTTCAGAGCTACTTCATCTGCTAATATCCCCTGTTACGCTCTCACCTCCTCTGTTACTCACACATAACAGACCGTGGGATGTTCTTCTCACCACTAGTCACATAACTGTGTTTTCTCCCACTGATTCGCTTTACTTGATATCACGAATATCAAAGACCAGTAAAAAGAAAAATCACAGCATGAGATGTTACAGAATTTTCTCCCTCCTTTTTAGAAGTCTGTACAAACACGTGCACCAGAAGAAGGGTGGTGGAAGAAAATGTGGGAGTGGAGCAGACCACCAAGCTTGAAACGGCTACAGGATCTGGAGCAGACATGGGAGCTGCCGGGGGGTTCAGAACCACCATGGGGCTTGGCTTCTGTTCTGGAGAACAGTCAGGAACAATGAGGACAAGGCATTCCACTGGCGGGGGCCAGAGGGAATGTGGTGAAGGAGAAATAAACATGAATTTCTTGGAGTCCTACTTTTCTCAGGTAATTTGGTGAAAAACGTGGCTCTGATATCTTACATTATAGATCTTTGTACTTGACTATATTTCCGTTTTGCACTTCATTATTTTCATAGCTTGTGAAAATGTAAGAAAAAACAAGGGTTCTTTACCTAAATAATACAGATAATCTAGGATGGCTGCCCAAATTGGACTGCTGGTGAAAAGGAGTAATAGGTAAAGACACAAAGTGAGAGAAATAGCAAGTGGCACCGTACCCTTCCAGCTGGAACAGCAACGGACGGCAAAATCTTTCGCATTTCAGGATCAGCAGCATCCGCCTTAGGAATACAAAGCAGCTTATTTTGTATTTCCTATACCATAAAGATGTCAGAACACCTGTGGATATATTTGTATGAGAAAGGGTTATAGTATTCTTCACATTTTCAAAGGAGTCCATGTCCAAAAAAAGTTGAACCATTGAATCAATGACCCAAAAATAAAAGGGGGAGGAAGAAACGTGATCGAAGAACCAAAAAGGGACAAGGGTGCAAGAACAGAGAGGACTGTGGGAGGCAGGCTGCTTGCCTCCTGGTTGGTATGTTGTCATTAGAATAGATCTCGCATATAGATTTGGTATTAGAACTGGTGGTAAGTGCCAGGATCTCATCCTTGTATGAGCAGATGAAGGCTAACACTGTGTTTGAGGGTAGACTGGCAGGGAGCTTTTAATTGGGATGAAGGTCCTTGGGAAATTCTGAGGTGGTGTGGGCTCTGGTTATGGGACAGGCTCTCGCAAGACCTGCAGGGTCTCGGCAAAGTTTCCAGTGTGGGTGAGACCTATGTCAGATGGTGCACGGTGGGATGCCTCCTCCCTACACCCAAAGATACATGTTAACACAAGTACCCATAGGGACCCTCACACTTGACATAGGGAGTAACCTGCAGGCTTCGTACACAATTGTTTGGTAGACCTAAATCCATGTAAGTGCCTTCTGAATCAGGAATTAGACCATGAACCTATGCCAGACTCAATTTTGAGGGAATGTCAACTATAATAGTCTCCAAACACCAGAAGATTTCTGTAAGAATATTGTTCTTTCCGTATGGAGTACCTAAATTACACAATCGTGATCAAACTTTGAGTATGAATGGTACTGTATTCTTCAACTGAGTTTCTTATAAAACTCATTTTTCTACTTTTTTATTCCTTTAGAAAGCATTTGACTGTGCAGAGCAAGAGGACGGCCAGGAAGCAAATGACTGCTTGCTGATCTATGACAACGAAGGACTGGGTGCCCCCAGTTCTCCTGTGGGCTCCCTGGGTTGCTGCAGTTTTATTGTCGATGACCTGGATGAGAGCTTTTTGGATTCGCTGGGTCCAAAATTTAAACAACTTGCAGAGATAAGCCTCGGGCTTGATGACAAAGCCAAACAATCTCAGCCACACAACAAAAACAGCGGTTCTGGGATTGGCTCCTGTGACCACTCTGTAGAAACCCAGCAGTCAGGATGTTCTAGGTGCCAGATTTCATCAGGCAGCCAAGGAGCCTCTGCTTTGTCTGCTTCCTGCACTGTCTTCCAGCCAGCCATTCCCATCCCTGACCCCCTGCAGCAGCATGGCTGTCTGGTGACCGAGACTTACTCAGCTTCTGGCTCCCTCATGCAACCTCCTACTGCAGCCTTTGATTCACTTCTCACACAAAATGTTATAATGACAGAGAGAGTGATTTGTCCCGGCAGCCTATGTGGTCCAATTGAGCTACGAGGGTCACATAATATGATTTGTACAGAAGATCCTTGTTCCCGTCTGATATGACCAGAATGAACAGGAACCACGTACTGGTTGCATAAAGGTGTCTGGACCAACTTATCCAGAATAGCATAGCAAGTCTCACAGCATCGGTCTAATTTAGCACTTACTTGCTACTCTGATAAAGTGATCATAATTACAGTTTTCTAGTTCATATCCCCAAAGTGAATATGTTGCCACTCTTAATTCTCAAATACTATTCAAGTGGTATTAAATTTTAATGTTTTTTGAAAAATCTTAACATACTCAGTACAAAAATGTCCCAACAATTTCTAAACATCTACTTTTGCAGTGCCAAAGAACGATGTTTATCCCTTTAAAATGCAATGAACTTCTAGTAGATTAAGCACTTGGAGTCAAGAATCCCAGTTCTTGTCTCTCTCACCTTCTCTTATATCACTAATAATGATGTAAGAGTCCTAGGTGTTTGCTAAAGCATTCTGAGCTGCTCAAGAAAGAAAAAAAAGAACTAGTCATAGCTGAACTTTTTCCATCTTCTTGGTGCTGGGAGACCCTACATGCATCTTTTGCTCAAGCTAAGGGCTATTGGCTTATGCATAAAACTTGTTACATCTATATGCCTCACATTCTAACAATAAGACAATTTTATCATAGAACATTTAGGAAAGTTTAGTATAGTGTAAATAGTATTTTGGGTTTCTGTAATCATCTTGAAATGATCTAGCCAAAGAAAACGTAGTCCTTCCTACATACTTCTCAGTAACAAATCCTATGTTAATAGTTCAAAGTGCTCCTTAATTTTTAAATGTCAGCGGGCTGATGTAACTTACATATGGCATGCATGATATCTATTATGTTAACAATGTTTACAGACTTTGTGGACATTCAAACCATGGCTTTTCTCATAAGCAGAAGGGGCTTCTGACTAGAATAACACATGATGAAAATTGTAAATATGTATTATAAACAGAATTCCAGGTAAAATAGGATATGAAAAAGGATGAACAGAAACCTCTTTTTTTTTTTAAGCCTTCTTCCTTTTAAATTAAACAGCTAGAGCAATTTAATTCTTGAGCGTAACATTGTTAGGTTAGTGAAGGTTTAGGACATATTATTTCATGCATGTTACCATGATGACAATGCAGTTCTTCAAATCATTTCTGGTCATTCAAGATCTTCAGCCTTTAACCCCTAGAGAGCACCCTATCTGCTTATCGACCTTATTGTCTTAGCTGAGTCTTTAAAAGGTCATTGTCCAGCCCTATTATCTCTAATTGCATGTAAAATTCCCCTTCCATTTTTTGGCCACATTCAAAACTGATGCTTGTTTTTCCAGATGGAATGAAAACTAATAAGGTGCTTGTGTTTTAACCCAGAAGGATACAATCTTGAGGATACCCTGGGGAAAGAGATCCCCTAAAATTTCTTATATGAAGGACTCTTCCTTCGCCCCAATGCCTGAGTACCAGGAAGGCCTGTGCTAGGATGGCCTGAGAAGTGCAGGCAACCTGTCCTTCCAAGACGTGGCTGCTGCTGCAATAGGCTTGCAGTGCACTTGTCCTGAGGCGAGAGAGACTTGACCGTATGGAGCAGTCTGCTGGGTCCTGAGGAAGTCCCCTTGCGATCACCACTGCGCACCTCTTCTCTTTCTTTTCAAAAGATGCTTTCTCTAGGATCTAGCACACACACGGTTGATCTGTGCCTCTGTTTATACATAAAAGTGAAGTCAATAGTCATAATAACTCTTGTTCCAAGTTCAAAAGTGTACTCCGGATCCTCAAAGCATTTTAACTTTGCCTCTTAAAAACCCAGCTTATCAGAAATGGGAATTTTGCTGCATTGTCAGATGACAGAGGAAACCATGTCATTGTAAGAAAGGTTATATAATGAAATAATTGAAATTAAATGTGTTTTGAAACAAAAATAGATCGATCTTGTCTAGGAAGACCTAAAATTGATTTTCCATGTAAAATTAAATTCAAAGCAAAAAAAAGAAAAATGTATGTGTATATTTTCAAAAATAAAAACTGTTTGAAGCAAATAAAAAAATTAACTGTCTGTTTACTTGATGTATCATCAATTTTAAGCAGTATATAGTAAAACTTTAACAGTATAACATTGTTATAAAAAAACTGGTGATAAATTTAAGAGTACTTCCTTAACCATTCATTGAAAGGTGAACTAATCTCTGTAATTAACTCAAAACTTTGCTATAAAAAGTGGCTTACCTATATGCTTTTATCAGTTATTACATTTTTTTCCTAGCTGATATTTATTCTGAACCCTTCCAGGCAGGAAGGAAAGAACTGAAGATTCCAGATCTCTTCTTCAGGTAGATATAGATGGTGCTGGAAGAGGTCAGGGCAAACTTTTAGTAACTGGATGCGCTAAGTCAGTTATTATTTGTTTGGTAATTTAGAATCATTTTTCAGGCAAAAGTTTCATCACTCTATGATGACTCAGAGAGAAAAGTTGGAATAAAGAAAGGTAAGGTTTCTGGCCTACCGTGATGGGAAAAAAAAAAAAAATGGACCATGGCTCTGGTGACAGCCAGTAGCCACGGTGGTGGATTTGCTCCCCAGTAAATGCCTGTTATTATGCCTTTTTTAAAGAGATGCCATGAAGTCAGTCCCTTCAGAACTTCAGATCTTGCTTTTGACTGACCTTCCTCATTTTTCAATGCAGACTTGGACCTGGGGTATGGGAAGCAGAAACTGGAGTAGAGTGGATGTTGAGTGAAGAAAAGTGGATAACTTAATTCAGATGTTGCAACTCAATTTCAGGAAAATGAAAGCCATGTAGGTAAACGCCAAAAATATCACTAGTTTCTCCTATTCTTAGAAAATTCAAGGAATAAAAATCTTGACGTTTAAAAATCAAGAGTGTAAAAGGAATACATTCAAATGACTATAGCTTCAGTGCAACTAACGATTTAAAAACCAGTAAGAGTTCAGGATCTTTCCTTCTTGTTCTTGGCAATTCAGCATTTTCTCAACTCCTTTACTGGGTGTACGAAGAGTAATTCCGAACCACAGATTATATGGTATAACACTTGTTCAACAGAGTGTAAGACTGTTGTTTTATGTAGGGGGAATAAGTGATCAGAAAACAAGACAAACAATCATTTAAATTCCAGGTGACAGAAAGGACACCTTTTCCATGATGAATACTGAGATTCCCTCTCCTTTTCCTGACCCAGACCACGCTGGATTCTCTCCATGACAAGACATCAAGACATTGGCCATCCCAGGTTGGTGTCTTTACTTTCTTTTTTGTTTATATGGTGACTTTTTTTTTCAAACATAAACCAAACTATCTAAACACAACACAGATGTAGTTAAAACTCAGGAGAATGGACGGTCTAAAAGAGCAAATGTAAATGAATGCAGTTACCAGAGTAGGAAGAAATGAGACATGGGTGAGGGCTACCTACCAGGTGGCCAGAGTTACATATTCTGATTTAATTCTTAAAGTAATCGTAAGATCACAGTCATGAAAACAGAACACAGGAAAAGCAAAGTAACTTCCTCAGGGCCATACAATAATGTGGCACAAATATAAAGGTTTACTCTATAATTATTCAGCACTGATGAAAATTATTACTCTCAGAATAATGTTTATTTTCAGCTCTAAGACTGAAGAGAACATGAAAGTTTAAAAAGAATACAAAGAGAACAATGAAAACTATTTTTTTAAAAACTTAAAAAGATTGGAACTCTAGATACGATTCTAAAGATTAAAGAATTGGTATAATGTAGACACACACACACACTGGGGTGGGCAAAAGTTGGCTCACTCAGAACACAGTCTATTCTTGTGTTATTATTTATTAAATATTATATTATTTCCGTATGAACAACTGTAAACCTACTTTTGCCAACTCCTATACACACACACACACACACACACACACACACACATACACATACAGAACAAAGAGTTCTATATCTCTTTCTATGTATCTAACACTGAGAGATAGAAATAGAGGGATAAAGAGGCAGAGATAGAGAGAGGGATTAACAGAATACAAATCGATGATTTGCTACTATTTGGAAATATATGTGAGGTTACTTCTCAGAGCACAATGACCAGTCCTCTTCCACATTTAATAACAAAAACAAGCTACGTAGAAGTCATAGAACCTTTTTCTATAAACTTCTTAAGAATTACTCTAACAGAGCACTTTTTAGAGGAGGTTTTGTGACATGTGTCTAGCTATAAAAATAACTTTTTAAAAAATGTGTTATTTGCATATATTCTGAAACGATCACCACAATAAGTGGCATTAGCATCTGTCACCTTACATGGTTATAAGAAAATATTTTTTCCTATGATGAGAACTTTTAAGGTCTATTCTCTTAGCAACTTTGATATATGCAATTCAGTATTATTAACTATAGTGACCACGCTGTTCATTGCATCCCCAGGGCTGATTTATTTTATAACTAGAAGTTTATACCTTTGAACCCCCTTCACCTATTTTCCTACCCCTACGCCCTCACCCCTGGCCTCTGGCAACCACTAATTTGTTCTCTATATCTATGAGTTTAGTTTTTGTTTTGTTTTATTTAAAAAATAGCATTAAAAGGGTTCATTCATCTTAGCGTCTCGATGATTATTTGTGCAAAACAACACACTTTTACAACTACCAGAACTATTTTGCTCCTTGAAGCCATCTCCACTCCTCCTTTATACACTTGAAGTGCATGGGAACATTGTATTTTTAATTTTATGTCTCAGAACATCTCTGACGTTTTCTGTGTGCTGAATTTTCATTATTAAATTAGGAAGCTGTAAATTTCATGTGAAAACACAGGACATCAAATTATGATAATATAAGCAAAACACTAATATTGAAAGAACATGTATGTCCTCATTTTCTCAGAAGGCACAGGAAGTATTTCTATTGTTTCATAATCAAGAGAGGATTCAAAAAAGCTTTCTTAATTATAAAGCAGTACGGAATCAGGTAATCCTGTATTTATTTAAACGGCATAATGACATGGTTTTCACTCTTGCACGGAGGCATTTTCACTAAGCCAAAAATGAGTATCCAAACACAAAATGTGAGATTAACTTCAGTCATGTCTTCCCATGTCCAACAGACTAGCACTGATAATAAGATGCATACGCTCCTAACTAGGAGGTAAAACACACACAAACACACATGCACACTCTCTGCCTCGGGGAACCACGTAGCTGGGCGTAGCCGAAGCAGTGTCTTTCCACCTTCAAATCTGTGGGCCAGACGCTAATACTTAGTGTGTGTTCCGAACACAAAGTTTTTACATGCAAGAAGTCTGCTCTCTAGATTTATATTCCAAAGAAAAGAATTTGCCTAGATTTTTCCCGTCTTTAGATAAAACACAATAAAGAGGTCTGGTTGGACCAGTCTGTTCCTTATTCTCATCCAGGACTGACATCCACAACTTTTGATTAGCAAAAGAAGTGTACTAGGAAGTGGAGGTATTAGTCAGAGGGTACAAAGCTTCAGTTGTACAAGAACAAGTCCTAAAGATTCACCACACAGCACAGACCGTACGGTTAACAACGTTGTCTTACACACTGAAAACTTTGCTCAGAGTGTAAAATTTAAGTGTCTTCTTTTCTTGCCACAGAAAAGAAGAATATCAACAATCAATAAGACGGTATAACAAAACTTTGGAGGTGATGGATAGGTTTATGGCATAAATTATAGTGAAGATGTCATGGGAATATACTTGTCTTCAAACTCATCAAGTTGTATCCATTAATTATGCACAATTTTTTGTATGTCAAAAAATTAATGTGGGGACTTCCGCCAAGATGGCGGCATAGGTGGACGCACTGCACAGCCGCTCACAACCAGAGAGTTTAAACAACGAACTCAATAGCGAAAAATAAACAACCAGAACAGACAGAATTGAACTGAAGGGAAGTCCGACACCCAGGAAGTTGGGGAGGACATACATAAAGGCTGGTAAACGGGGCAGAACCAAGCAGAGGAGCGGAGTGAGAGGCCATTTGCCCAGAGGAACTCACCCTGGGAGCGCCTAAACAAAACACGACCCCGAGCAACGGGTGAACCTCGCAGGCCGGCGGTGTAACTGGAGAGGCCAGTGGGAACCAGCAGGGCCGAGACTGGAGGAAAAGGCAGTGGGGAACTGGGGAGCAGAGGGTAATAGGGAGTGGCGGTGAACGGCAGACACCATTGCTCCCTCTCAGGCCCCGCCCCCAGAGGAAACGTCACAAAAAAGCGACCCAGGTTACCAGGCACCAACAAACACCTAAGACTCCTGATAAAAAAGAATGAAAATGGCCAAAACGAAAGATCAGAACAAATTACAACTAACGGACGAAGAGATAGCCAAATTAACAGATGCCCAGTTTAAAACACTGGTAATCAGGATGCTCACAAAACTGGAAGAAATAGTTGAACAAATGAACAATACGATAAAGATAATGGAGGAAGATTTACAGGGAACCAATAGGGACAAAAAGGAAACTGGGACTCAAACCAATGGAGTGGACCAGAAGGAAGAAATAAGAATTCAAAAAAATGAGGAGGGACTCAGGAACCTCAGAGACATCTGTAAACGACCCAACATCCGGATCATAGGGCTGCCAGAAGGACAAGAGGAACACCAAGAAATTGAACGTATTTTTGAACAGATAATGAACGAGAACTTCCCAAATCTGGCAAAGGAAATAGGCTTCCTGGAAATCCAAGAAGCTCAGAGAACC
>PVJI01031692.1:0-12893 GCA_004026765.1 Micronycteris hirsuta
TGTGTCCAGGAGCGTTCCCCAATATCCTGCTGCACGCAGACCTTCACCTCAAGTCTGTGTCCTGGGGAAGCCAAAGCAGGTCGTTGGTACTGCAAGTTGTCCTAGGAAGCAAACTATAAAATTGAATTTGGGGAAGCTGATAATAAGGATCCCTGTATTGGTCAGAGCTGGAATACTTTCATTCCTGACATGCTGTAGTGGTGCAATTATTAAAACTTTTACCTGTGGTAAAGTGAAATGAGACATCAGTGTGTCAGAAAGCACCAGCAGGCACAGTGTCTTAAGTATTTGAGAGGCTTTGGAGGAAAAGCAGTTACAAGAGCTATAGAATCAGACAACATTTGCTGATTACTACTAATGCACTGTAAAAATTCAATGGCACTCGGAGGGGGATTAATCTTAAATTTAAAGCTAAACATGAAAGTCAGAGGGCCTCCTTGGAAGCATAGAAGAAGATTCTCATCTACTGCAAACAGGGGAAAGAAAAAGCTTAAGATCAACCCCAACAGTGAATTATAGGAAAAGCAGGGTCCAGATAAGAGACCCTGAATTCCCCACACCAGCAGGTATGCTACTCAAGGTGAGACTTGGAATGAAGACATCTGGGCTGAGACACTTGAGAATCTTGACCCCTCAGATCCTACTCTACTCTCTAGCCCTGAAGAAGTGGCTTACTCTTCTCAAAGCTTATTGTCCTGACCTTGCTTGAAGATGATGCAGAGCCTTGAAAGAGAATGCACACTCAGATTCTCTCCCACCACTAATCCTAACTACAAACTAATAACTGGGGTCAAATCACAGCATAATTCAGCCAAGAAAGTTCCAGGCCTCTGTGGGGAAAGAGGGATGCCATAGCTGCTGCAAGCCCTGGTGAGCGTGACTCAACAGGAGCCAGGAGAGTATGTATAGGACTGGATCCTCAGGGTGCTGGATCAAAGAGTATGGAGCATGATGTAGGTAAGAGAGAGTTTATCAAGTTTATCAATATGGGGATGAGACAGTATAGGAATAACACTTGACTAAAAGAACATTGTCTTAGCAGCTTGACTACAACTGGTTGCTTTCAGTAAAATTCCGTAGTTGACATTAACATGACCACATCCTTAAAGGAAAGAATGTACCATGATAACATCCCTTCTGCAGAATAGTTTTGTCAATCAAATGGCAACCAGAATGTTTGTGCAAGCATTATTTTATAGGCCCTTGGAGTGGTCCTCTGGCCATGGAAAACATCCTGTGACTACCCCGGGATCCAGTGCCTCCAGATGATCATGGGACCACTGACCTCGTGCTCATTCCGAAGCCCTAACCTCACCCCAAGGCCCCTGTATAAGCCATCCACAAGAACTCCGTGGGGAGCGCGACTGCTCTTTTCTGGTCCACTCCCTTATGCACAAGCTCTTTTCAGTAAATTGCTTGACCTTGTACTGAGTTCAGTGTTGAGTTCTACGATGTTGAGACTCAAGAACCAGGCATTCAGGGTCCAGTAACAGGGACACTCTGCTGTGACACAGGACTTAGTAATCTGACAAGAACCCTGGGAGACAGTGCTAACAAACCACTCGGATGGCTCAAGAAGCCTGGAAAAAGCAATGACTCACACTAAGAAAACTACAAATGTCAGAATACCTGTGATAGTGAAAAGGGCTCAAAATGATCAGGAAAGGTAATATGATAGGGAGGACATTCCAATATAAGGGGGAAAATAATCCATTATTCCCTAGCCAACTGTGCTCCACAGATGGGTGTGAAGGGCTACACTCTTTACGGAAGCGATGGGGGATGTGCTGGTGAGAGAAGCACCAGAAATGACGAGAAACTTATTGGTGGCTATTCTTTCTAAGACAGATAATTGTAGGAGATGCTGTAAAGTATTGGCCTACAGAATAGTAATAGGAATTTTGCCATATTAAAATAATAGAGACCAGGGTGCAATACTTCAGGAACAAGGGGTATGCAATTATCCAAATTCAAAGCAAGGTGGAGCTATACATTTACCTTATTGGATTCATTATTTTTTAAAAATTATTCTGCATCTCCATTCTGGGATGCAATTAAATTACTTTGAAATGGTTTGATTTTTGTAAGGATTTCTTTTAAACTGTGTTAGGAGAGACCAAAGCAGCCTTTAGTCCAAAGCTCGATTTTACCCCACTAATGAGCAATAAATACCCTCTGAGTACCTCACCCCACCCCACCCCCGATCTGGCTGTTGGAAATACCAATAGTTCCTCTCCCTCTTTGTGCTCAGGGGCTTGTTTTGACTGCTCCCCTTTGGTGGTTCTTTTCCCAGCCTTGAGCAGTCAGCTGAAGACCAGGGGGCTCTCTCAAATGCCTGCAGCGAGTTCTCTCTCTCTCTGTGGGAAGATCTCTCCTCTCCAGTATTCCTCCCTGAAAACTTTAATCATGTTGGCCCTCCCAAATGCTCAACTCTGCCTTCTCACCTCAACATACTTATAAGTGAGCACAGAAAACTACATTAAGAAAATGCAGTGAGATGATGAAATTTACCAAGTTAAGGCATCAACTCATGTAAATCTGTGCAAATTTTCTCAAATAATTACCAGTTGGTGTGCTACCCTTTCCCAGAAATCTCAGACATATCTGAAATACAGAGTAGGTACACCTCCCAGAAAGCTTTATTAAGATATTTAATTAGGAAAAACTACTATGAAACCCATTTATATAACCATTAAAAGTTCTTGGGTTATTTCAATCCGCAAGACTCAATCCTCTTACACTGCAGATTAATTGCTAATATCCGAGCTCCCACATTCTTCCTGTGGCCTCAATCCTGCATTTCTTTGTAGTAAACCAAGCTGGAATTCTTGGCCAACCAGCGTGCTGTTCCCAAAGAAGCCGCAGCTCTCCCACGGCAGTGGGACCCTGCAGTCACGCTGGACTCACAAGCCGTTGTACCAGAAGAGGCTGATATAAAAGGCAAGATAAGCCCAGAAAATTCTTTACCTCCCAGAAATTTAGAATGGGACATAGAGATACCAGTTAATGTCTTAGGTACACGAACTAAAGTGATCTTAACAACTGCCTGCAGCTGTCACATGGAAAAGCAGGGAAAGGTGATCCACAGAGAGATGCAAAGGGAAGCAGACTATTTGGGAAAGGGTAAACAAGGTTATTGATAGCTTTCCAACTCTCAGTAATTTCCCTGTGTGAAATACCTCTATGTTTCCTGACATTGAGTTCCACTAAGAAACCATTTTAATAAATTCTCCTTTTTCCACTTAAACTAGTATGACGTTTAAATTGACCTAGCATGCCTTGTGGGGTATAATCGAAATGCATCTTCATTTGTTTCCCATTGTCCCTTTAAAATTTAGGCAATGAAGGAAAATTTACTTTTGCCCTCAGATGAATTCTTTCTCTAGTAAGTCCCATAAGCTTTTGTTCTCATCTAAAGTATAAAATGCCCTCCAATGTCTAAAATCCAAAAACCATCTCAGTTCTCCCATTTAAATTATCCCGTCCTACGTAATAACTCAATTTCAACTTTTCCCTGAGGCTACTACTAAGGTTAACCACTTGTAAATGGAAAGGGAGAGAAGCAAAGGGGGAACATCATCTTCCCTACTAATCACGTCTCCTGCCCTGCCAACTATAGTTTCTGACATCCCCAGGGTTGAATCCAGGAGGAAAAGGGGCCATGCAGTCAAACACAGTTACGTATAATGGGTACAGGTTTTATTTGGCAATGAGTGCCTCAAAGTGACAAATGTACTGATGCTGACCTATCTCATCGGAACCTTTGTGAGCTTTTCCAGAGAAATCACCGCATGCGAAGTCCCTCTGGCTTCCATTCCTGTAATGTGACAAATACACATACTCTTCCGGTCGCCCTTTCCCCTTCGCCTCCAGGATTCCCAGTAGTCCAGGTAATCCATGCCACACAAAATTCCCTCTTGGAATACTCTTGGAGGCTCTTGGGCTGACTCACAAATGACTCCGTCAGTCCTGAATTTCCTGAGGTCCGCCCTTGGTGCGCAGGGAGGCCTGCATTCTTTGCTCAGGTGCCTCTGGGAGCAGGTTGTTTCACACAGTCCTCTGTTCTCTTTCTGAACCCTGCGGCCACCTACTGAGAGCAGCTTTTAATGTACTACTTTTCCTTTGTGTGAAACATCCATTGCATCTTGTTATTATGGTCAAGAGTCAAATTTTATCACATAACATATACATTAGTTAGCTTCTGTTATCATCCCTCCCACTCTTGCCAAAGAACATTAATGAAGCACTCCTCCAGCATTCACAGTAAATGCCTGCATCTTAGGCTTTAATGAACCTATAGGTGAATCTCATTATTGAATGATTGTAAAGGTTCATGCAATGTAACAATTTGCTGAGTCAAGAATTTAGCTAACACAAGGGTTGGCAAACCATTCAACCTCCTTCTCGATATATGATCTTGATTTTTCCTTACCCATAGTGGAATAGAAAATTACTCTTGTGAAATGCTTTAGGAAAAAGATCATTCCTATTTAGAAAATAGAAATCAAAGACTAGAGTATAGAATATGAATGTGGCTTAAATCCATGGCTTTTAAACCAGCAGATCCTCTATTTATTGAACAAATATTAACTGGGCACCTAGCTGACGCAAGCCATTGAGAAGGGTACTAAGAATAGATGCTGAATAAAACGGGCACAGATCCTGCTCCTTTGAAGCCTACCATCTATATTTGGTCTGACTAAAAACAAAACCAAAAAAAATGAAATTATCTTCATTTCATGAAATTATTTCCACCAATGCCCTACTTACTCATCAAGGGAGAAAGAAAACTGATGAAAGGTAAAATCTGCTTAATTTATGGTATGAAAACATGCATAGGAAAGATGTGCTTTAAGTAAAAAATGTGAATTTTTTTAAAGATTGTATTCATTTATTTTTAAAGATTTTATTTTTTTACTTTTAGAGAGAGGGGAAGGGAGGGAGACAGAGAGGGAGAGAAACAACAATGTATGGTTGCCTCTCACATAGCCCTCACTGGGGACCTGGCCTGCAACCCAGGCGTGTGCCCTGACTGGGAATCAAACCGGCGACCCTTTGGTTCCCAGCCCACACTCAATCCACTGAGCTATACCAGCCAGGGACAAAAATGTGAATCTTTAGAGAGCCAGGTGCCTGTATAAGTTCTTTTCATGAGGCAAACAAATGAACTGACCTAAAACAGAATAATGATAAAGACAGATTAAGAAATATTTTTCTGTGTCTAACATGAAGTTAACAGGAAAAATAGAATAAGTTAACCATATTTTTGCAGAATTGCTCTCTGCCAGTCTGAAGAAACTAATGAAAGACCAGGGTTGTGGCTGGGAACAAGTAAATGCTCAGTGTCCATTGGAAGAACATGCCTTCACACACACACACACACACACACACTATAGCAAAAAAGCCCTCCCCGTTCATCCTTGCTGCTTTTATCTTGCACATTCAAGGAGATTGGAGGTTAATATAATAATGACAAACTGTAGACACTGTAGGGTTTATTTTGCATAGAAATCTAATCTTAAACATTATGAACTACCTTATTCCTTTATTTTGCAGTTAAGCATTTCATTTACATTTTGTTTAATTAGACAGATATGGATATAGATGATGAATATAGATATAAATATAGATAGGTATATGGCATGGAGATTCTGAAGAATTATCCCTAAGATTATCAAGAGACCTAACAGTTGTCTATATATATTGCCAGTAGGTACTGATTTCTTCCAATGCTGGTACCTAGGAGCAGTCAGACAAACCTCTTAAGTCATGAATATTTAGTAACTTAGTTAAAAAAGACTTTACCAAAAATGAGAGCTGGCAACCTGCATCGGTATTTCTGAGTACTTTGCATGTACCTGCCAAGGCCGACTATGGTTAAACACTAATTGGTGATTTCTTCCTAGATTGTGAAACCCAAGCAGTGCCTTGAGTGCAACTCCATAGTAGGACTAAATTATAATCCAGCCCAGGACACTGTTGAGACCAAAGGAGGGAGCTGCTAATCAATATGCCAAAACAAAAAAAGACTTTAAACTAGTCAACGGCAACTTACAGTCACTCTAGCCAAGTTTTAAATCAGACTACCTGAATGCAGAATCTATATTTGCTTCTCTTGAATCACAGAACAAAAATGCAACTCCTCAGGAGAAAGTAAAGATGTCAAAATGTGAGGACACTTACAACGTGTGGTGACTCATGGCTGAAGCGTGTGTATCCTCAACTGCTTAAACTGCTGAATGTGGTAGCAACTGAAGAGAGGGAAGAGGTTTGGTCTGACACTCCCTGCCCACCCACTGCCCGCACCCCCCTGATACAAGGGGATAACCCACAGGCTCCCTCAGTTGGTAACTACAGTGTTCAGGGGCTGTCGCTCCATCTCCTGACACATGCAATCCTGTAGCAGGAACAGGCAGACCATGTGGGAGCAATAGACTCTGCAAGAGCCAATTTTGCCAATTCACCCTTCTAGAAATTGTGACTTTAGGGGATGGTTGGAGGGGGGGGATTTAGACTAGTGTAACTTGCCAATAACTTATAGAACTCTTAGAACCACGAGAACTCTAAAATTAGGGTTATTTACTGAACCCAAGGTTATCCCTCTGATATACCCAGCAGGATCTCAGATCATCTCCCAAGCCCAGAATGCTATAAATAAGTGCAAATTTCTAATCAATGACCTATCACAAATTCTTATGTTATGCCAAGAGTATTCGTGTTTACTCCTGGGACTGAGAGGTATAGCCGTATTTGAACAAATTACTTTTAAAGATTATCTTTGCTAGTAATCCCATATTGATACAGAAAATCATTAATTTGTAATGTCTATTTTTCTCCTCTTTCATTTATTTGTTCATTCATGCATTTATTCAACCAATAGTTGTGCCTATTACGCCCCAGGCATTGTGCTTGGTTGTAAGAATAAATGATGAATAAGGCAGTGTGGCTTCTGCCCTCATAAAGCTTTCCACTTAGTGAAGGAGACAGATCACAAGCAAATAAACTAGCCTACAGGTGCAAGGCTATGGCCTGAGTCACCAGGAAATAAATGGGGACATGTGTAGTTGGAATGGTCAAAGGAGACCCTTGGAAGGATTGAAATTCAAGTCAAGACTCAAAGGGAAAAAAATGTCTCCAATTGCTCCATTCTTTGTCACTACCCTTAGATTTTCTCTTTTTTGTTCATCCTTTCACATATTTAATGTGTTGTACTTTCTTTGCATTCTTTCTTTCTCATCCACGTTTATTCTATGCTCTTACTCCCTCTTATCTTGGTCACTTTGCATGTGGTCTCTAGGCAAGAATTCCTAAAGAAACCCACTGTTTTCCTCTGCAAGATAGAATTTAAGTCAAATCTTTATTCATCATTGACCTCTTGGTCATAAGTTGGTCATATTATACTGTAAAATACTGTTTAAGGTATAAAACAAGGGTTAGAACATATTCTGTAACCTTTTATTTGAAATTTCTTGTATAATCAGAATTGCTTTTGTCAGAAAAAAATTAAATCAGTTGGTGAGGCTACTTGTCTCATAAGCATAACCTGGGTTTCCTTTTTTCTTCTCTTCTGGCTCAAAATTGTTATGACAGACTTCTGAACATTGGCAAAGCATCTGCAACATTGGATATAGGCATAAGAAATTATTTCTAATAATTTTTGTAACCAATTCATTAAACTTTATGCAATAGGGAATATAAGCACAGCCTTGCACTCCAAGCTTATAAGCAGGCAGAGCAGAGAAATTTGCTTTTATTACTATGTAACACAAATTTTACCAGGTTTTATTAGTCTAGTGGTAATAAATGCAGTACATATTAACAGTAATAACTCTAATTTCACTAATTCATATCTAATTGCTAACTCATGGCCTTCAACCCCATGCTGAGTGTCCACTAATTTTTCTGCAGTGGTGCCTTCCAGGTACTCTCTCCTGTTCCTCCCAAGTGGCCCTGGTGTTCGGCAGTTTCTGACAGCCACTGGGGTCCCTACAGAGAGCATGGTTCCATCAGTGTTTATGTATAACCCTCCCTTCCTCCTAGTGCCCAGCTTTGTTATTCACCTGGTTTATCGTGCCTGGCTCTTGCTTTCCTCGGCATGAGTGCCTTCCCGGGACACCTTGGGCCCCGTGTAAGCAGATGTGAGCTGTCAGTGCATCTAAGCAGGTGGCTACAATGGGCTAAACTCAGCATATATGGTCTCTATCTATTCTGACCACCCCAGGACTTTCACAGCTGTCATCGGGAGAGAAGAGCACAGAGTGACGCTCCACTTTCCCAGAGTTATTATAACCTTACGAAAGGCATTAAGGTGGACCCTCCACATCCGGTGTAAACTCGTTCCTTAACTAAAACAGGAATTAAGACCAGGCCTCCTCTAGATCTTCTACTCCCTTTACCAGAGGTCAGGAGGAAGGCTGTGTGATGAGACTAAGACCACATCTCAAAATAGCTTTAATTACCATCTTGATCATCTTAATGGGTCCATGAGGGAACCCCAAAATCCAACAATTTATTATCCTCAAAACTCACACCCTTGCCACAAGCTGTGTGGATTCCAGTGGGACTAACCTCATTATTCCCTTTGTCTTTACAATGTTGTCATAAGAAGCCAGATTCCCAGATCACCTGCTCTCTAATCTCCACTAGAGATGCAGTCACATCCCCTAATTCTTTTCCATATCGCCACTTCAACTTCTAAAACTCTTCTACTATGTCCTCTGAAATTCACTATTCATGATCATCAAAATCCCCTATCTTAATATTTCTGAATATTTACTTCATTTTCTGGATCTAATGAAAAGCTAATTATCCCCTTAGGATTCTTTTCTCCTTTCAAGAATTTCAAGTCTTGGATTTTCTTTTCTTCCCAAAGTCTTTATAATGTTGGTCTTGATGATTCTCCTTGTTCTCATTTTCACTTCAAAGCTACTCTCCATATACCCTCCATTAGTAAATCCAGCACTTGGTCTTCATCTTATGTCACCTCTCAGGTACATGTGTGGAGTGAATAACTTGCTCTTTCTCAATATACTTATTTCACATGGCATTCAAGACATCGCCCTCTCTTGGTTTTCTTCCAACCTCACTGATCACTTCTTCTCTACTTCCTTTGATAGTTATTTTTCTTCTCAACCATCTCTTCAGGTAGAAGAACCTGGGGTCTCTTCTCTATAAACATTCACATTCTTGGTGATTTCACATATGCTGTACATTGTATGTGTGTGTCTCCAGCTCAGATCTCTTTCCTGAATTCCAATCTTGTCTATTCAATAATTCTCTCTATAGCTTCACCTGGTTGTCCAATAGATACTTCAAAGTTACCATATGCCAAACTGACCAGTTAATCTTACCCTCCAAACTCATTTTTCTATCATACAACTTTTCCTTTCTCATTTGAAGGCAATCCCATGCTTACAGTTTCTCAGTTCAAAATTTATGGAGTCATTGTTGATTCTTTTCTCTCCTCCCCACCTGTATGTAAAACACAAAAAACTTCTATTGGAATTGCCTCAGAATAGACAAAAATTTGACCGCTTCTGACCTCACCCACTGCTACCACCCTAGTTCCATTCTGCATCCTTTCTAGCATGCATTTCTGCTTTTCATTTTGTTTCCCTACTGTCTGTTCTCAACTCAGAAGATAGAATAATCTTTCTAAAATATGTCATATATCTGTCACCCCTCTGCTGAAAATCCTCCAATGGTTCCCCATTAATCTCAGAGTAAAAGCCTTGCCCCTGATGGCCCCTAAGACCTTTCTGACTTGACTTCCTTGTTTTCTCCCCTTTGCTATAAAACAGGCACAACCAGAAATAGGGCCTTTCACTGTTCCTTTTTCCTAGAAGTTCATTTCCCAGATAGTCACAATGCAAATCCCTCCACTTCCTTCATGTTTTTGCTCAAATTATCTCTTCAAGAAGGCTTATCTTACCCATTTCATTCAAATTGCCTGGCCCCCTAAACCACCTCAGAACTCCCAATTCCCTTTGCCTTGCTCTCATTATTTTCTGTTCTATATCATTTATCATCTTCTAATGTAACTAATTTATTTTGATATGTATTACTTGTTATCTGCCTCTTCTACCTGGAATGGTAAGGATTTTTTCTTGTTCACTGATATAGGACAAGTCCTCAACACATTATCTACCATGTAGTATATGCTCAACATATAGCTGTTTAATTATGTTCAATCTGAGATCCCAAAAGAAGTACAGTAAGATGTGGTATGTGTTTTCAAAAAAGGGTGAAATAGAATATTTCCGAGGCAAGGATGAGGGAGATTTTATTTCTCCTAGAAGTACCAAGTAAAGCTGTATGAAGAGATAGAATATGAGTTGGTAGGTAGGTAAGATTAGGTAGATATGAGTTGGCAGGTAGGTAGAATATGAGTTGGCTGGTAGGTAAGTAGTGATGATGAAAGAAGTATATTCCAGAATAAGAAAAAATTCATAAAAAATTAGACAACATAGACAGCATGAAGTGGAAAGCATTTTCAGTTGGCTAGAATGTGGATTTTAGAGTAGGAAAACTAATATGTACAACTGAAAAAATAGAATAGGATCATATGGTCAATGGATTTTATGTTACCAGCAAAGATTAGACAATACATACAGCATGCAGCTAATAAAAGACTTTAAACACACAATGGGTAAAATTGGACTGGGATGATGCATTAGAGAATAGAGAAAAGGGAAATACAGACTTTTCTGGAAAGTTATTGCAATTTTCCATATGAGGAATTACGAGGACTTAACTAGGCAATATTAGAAGGAAATTTCTAAAAAGAACCTATAAGCTTGATATATTCAGGGAAAGTAGAATCAACGGCCATAGAAATTGAAAAAATAATTAGAAATCATGAGAGAAAAGGAAATGGCAAAGTTTCTATTCTGAGTGACGGAGTATAAGAGAGAATACAAGATGGAGAAGATAGATGAGAGAACTGATTTGGACTTATTTTTGAGAAACCCAGGAAATATGTTGGAAATACATGTTTGAGGCTCAGGAGAGAAGTTTAAGCTGGAAGAATATATTTTGATTTTGTGGTTACTGAGCATAAGTATGCAGTATCTGACCACCGAGTTCAGAATTGAGAGAGAAACAAATAATGACAGGAATACCTTGGAAATATTCAGAGAGATATGGAAATGATGCCGTAACTCACTTAAAGAAGAAGGGAAGGAAATGGAGGCAGGAAAAGATAAGAGTAGTGGGGGATGCAATGTCAGAGGCCCAGGTCTTTGGTCGTCAAATCTGAGTGACAAGTTCTATATGCTGGATAAAAATACATCAAGATCGATAGAGTAGAAGACACAAAAGACTGCTGAGACCCCGGTGATCATGGGTCATTAACATGAATGCTGAAGTCTGAAACAACAATGACAAAGGTCCAGTGAAGAGAAATACCTATTTACCCCCAAAATATTAGGGCTATGAATGCAGAACCGACCAAGCAAAGTGGCAGAAACATGGTTTATTTCTGAGCAATTACTTAAGCAGATTACTTAAGCAAAGGTACCAAACAGCTTTTACATTTTCCAATTAATGATCTGAAAAATATATTAAATAGCACTGCTCCAAAAGGGTTGCAGAGCTCTGTAATATTAAGTACATAAGAAAATAATAAATTAGCTACTTTATAGAATCATAAAGAAAAATTACCATCCTTCTGTGATCACACATTCAAAAGTCAAATTTTGTTCCATAGGATTTAACTTCTTATTATGTGATGTTTTATTTATGTGAAATATTTAGCCTTTATTAGCAAGACAGCAACAACTGACATCAATATGACTTTTTATGTAAATAAAACACTGAACTTGAGAGTGATCAATGCCTTCCATTACATTCAGAACCTAGACTCAATTGTTGACTCTAGCATAGATAGAAGCATACAAGTTCTACAAAAGATGAAGCAACATTCTCATATATTTTTTAAGTCCCAGACTTGTATTTTATGAGTGTTTCACTTGTACTTCATGTCTCTACATGTATTTTTGAATTATTAGGGTTTTTTTCCAATATTTTCTTAAAAGAAATCGTTCATCTTAGTTCTCTAGAAAAGTCATTGGCCAAGTTTTTTTTTAATCATAAATCCATTTTCTATTTGATGTCTTGGTGTGTAACCATCTATGCCCTATAATAATTATAGGGCATGTGATGCCCTATAATTATGAATGAGATTTCAAAGCTGAAACTTATCCAAAAGCATATCTCAACATTAAATTTTAAGACATTACTTTAAAAAAGTAAGAGACACAGGCAGCAGCAAAGATAATTAATGGTACAAGGCAAGGACTGGACAGGAAAATAAATGATCAAAGATGATTCTGGGCTGTCAAAATTTTTTTTCATAATTTGACATAACAGAAAACCCAGGTCCTTATGTACTCATTACTCTCTTCCTTTATTCTGTTGATCCAATCTGCTATCTGTCTCTAGTGCCCAAAGCAATCCTTAGACCTCAATATATACAAATTTTCTTTAAAACTTTTATGATTACTTTGACTTCAGAACAGAAAAAATGGGAGTTGCCAGTTGTCAAGTATGTTTATGTAGCAAATGTTTTGTTTGTGAATATTTTGCCTTAAGAAAAGAAGAGATGGAAGCTTTGAGTTGTCACATTGATTTTAGTGTTGAATATATTACTTCAAGAAAAGAAGCATAGCTTGTATTTGTCAGCAATTGCTAACAATAAAAATGAGTCTTTTTCTATCATAGCTACATTTTATCTCACTAAGAAGTCAAAAGTTAGTGAGTTGATAAAAATAAATCTCCCGTTTATTGTAGTTGAAGTAGAAAAGGGCATTCCAAGATCAAACTGTGAGCGGAGCAGAACGGCACCGAAGGGTCCATCCTGTTGGTCTGGAGCTTATTGGAGATCCAACACAAAG
>PVJI01031693.1:0-12783 GCA_004026765.1 Micronycteris hirsuta
TCCTAGATCCCAAAGCACCTTGTGTTTTTGGACAAGTGAACCTTTTGGTATCAGTGAGCGGGATGACCCTATTTATTATCCTTGGGGTCCCTCCAAACAGCCAGAATCTGGCCAGCCTGTGCCAGTCCTTTGTCTTCCTTCAGGGCTGGGCACTTCACTGTCCCCACTCTCCAGGGAAGGCTGCCTCCTGGGACTGCAGGTTGTCCCTCAGACTCCCGAGGCCCTAGCAGGGCCATCTCAGGAGTGGGGTGACTCACACAAAGGCACACACATTTCATTCTCTCAATAAGTGTGAATGCTTTTGCTATTGACCCATATACAGATGGGGAAACTGAGGCCCAGAGAAGTCACATATGAGCATTTGATTGCTTAGGTCTGCTGTACCCTTTGTGTCGTGTGTGCCCAGTGCCCCCTTGGGCCATTCCCTTGCTAAAGAGTCATCTCCTTCAGCCCAAACAGACTCTGAGCCCCTGCCTGGAGCATCCTTCCCTCAGGTCTTCACGTGGCTGGTTTTTTCCTGTCATTTGGGTGACAGGCCAGATGTCACCTCCTCAGAGATGCCTTCCCTGACCACACCTGGTCCCTCTCTTTCTCACTAGCTTGGATAATTTATTTTAGAGCACTTATCACCATTGGAAATTAGCCAATTTCCTGGTTTATGGTTTACGCTCCATCTCCCTCGTCAGAATGAAAGTGTCACTAAAGCAGGGACCTTGCCCGAATTGTTCCCCAGGGGGCCACATCTTCCACATGGTGCACAGTAGGAGACTCCCCGTGGGGATTACTGAGAGAGTCAATGAGGGGGATGGAGAGTCGCCTGTCACCCACGCAGCTCTTCAGACATTAGTGAAGAGTCACACTGACCCTCCTTGCAGGTCCCAGGCTCTGGGACACTCTGGGGCAGATGTGCCCATTCCTCTCTGGGCTCCTGACTCCTTCCCCTGCTCCCCATGAGCGGGCACACGCCTCAGACAGGAAGCCATGGAGTGTATAAGAAACCAAGCCAAGATATGGGGGGAGGGAGAAGGGGAGCAGTGGGCCCTGAGGGTGCGGTTCAGGTACTGGTGGTCTTGGGGAGGGGGCCCAGGGATGGCAGAGGTGCTGGATGCCTTTGCTGCTGCAAACCCAGGCTGTGTGTGTGAACGGGGTCTGACCTCACCAACCGCCTGTGTGTGAGTGTGAGCCCCCAGCCAGTGGCCAGTCTGGTCAGGAGGCTGCAGAGTGCACCAGCCCCTCACTGCGTGGCGTGTGACGTGCTCCTGAGGTCCTCCCGGTGCAGTGACAGCCGACTTTCAGGATGGCCTGGTGACTGAGTGGAGAGCAGACCAGGCAGCAGGACAGTCAGCCTTGCTTTGGGCCAAGATGTTCTGAATTAGAATCCTGGCTCCATCACTTCCGTGCTGTGTGACCTAGGGCAAGTGACCTCCTCTCTCTGAGCTAAGAAGAAATGAACTTTGCTTTCTGGACTGGCTCTGGCACTCCACCCTCCAGGCCCACTCTTTGCCGTCTGGGGTTCCTGGACATGTTTCCATGCCCAGCATAAAGGGTGTCTCCTCTGGATGACCCCCACCCACCCCCACCTGGGAGTCAGGTTCTCCTCCCCGGAAGTTACCTGCTCTGCCTGTGTCTGCAGCACGATGACATTGTCTGTGGGCCCGCGCAGGCAGACCTGGGCTTTGTCCATTTCCGCATCCCTCATTCCCTGCACGGGGACAGGCGTGCCACTGATATGGTGGTGACAGTGATGAGTTGGGTCCCGAACCGGGTTGACTTCTATTCTCAAAGATCTCTCAGGACAGAGTTGCCATCTACGTCACTCTGATCTGATTCAAACCCAGCATCCCCTGCCCTCCTCCACCTCCTCCTGGGACTGCTCAGGGTGAGATCACATCGTCACGGACAGCGGCACTAATGCCCATGTGGCGGCCACGGTGCTGAAGACTCACGTGAGTTATAGCTCACTTAGTCCTCACCGCCACACTGCTGCCCTCTGTCATTTACCCATTTTCACATTTATTTATATTCATACTTCTACCCATTTGAGACATGAACAGAGGCGCAGGGAGATCAAGTGACTTGCCTGATGTCACATGGCTCACAAATGGCAAAGCTGGTGGTGTGCTGCTTGGTGTTTGACAACCAGCTCTCCAAACAAACAAACCAAAAGCCTTGATTCGTGGTGTTTGCCAATTTCTGTGGTGTAAATACTTCCACAGAACCTCAAGCTACCAATATGACAACACTGAACTTGAAGTTGAGAAGAGATGCTCGTAATGAGCTCTTGTGAGCGGGTCTGTGCCAGCTTCCGTACCTCATGGGGCAAAGCTGAGATTCAGACCCAGGCCTGTTTGGTGCTGACCAACTGGCATTCTAATCTAGGTCCCTAAGATCTGGTATTAAGTGGAATGAACAAGGCACAGAAGGGTGCATATCAAAGGGGAGAAAGAATATTCACACACACAAAAGAATGCACATGTGTATGAATCTTGAAGGGTTTGCCAGTAACTGGTAACATCACCGTTTTGTTTTGTTTTTTTCCAGAAAGGGGAACCAGGTGGCTGAGACATAGGTAGGGTGGGGGAGAGATTTACTCTGGGTATCCTTTGTGCTCTTTACATTTTGAAACATGTGGGTGTATTAGCTTTTCAAAAAAAAGAAGAAAAAGAGCAAACAAACAGCAAATCCAGGCAACCAACCAGATGTAAACGGACGCTGAGCCTGCAGCTCTTTGCCAGGCTGGTCTGTGGGCCTGGAGCTGGGCAGGGGTGCTCAGGGGCTTGGCTGGGGCCACCCGCCTGACCGCCCTGCCTTTGGGCAGCCCTTGGCCTGTGCAGCTGGCTGGCGGCAGGGGTGGGGCAGGCCACCGTGAGGGATGGGTGCACTTGTTCTAATTCTCATCCGTGTGGCTTGGTCACTGAGACCGTGGCACTGCACTCTAAACTCAATTAGAAATTTAACAAACCTTATAAATCCTGCCCAGCCTGAGCCTTGTAAATCTCCAGAGCGGGACCGGTTTAGCACTTATCCATCTCTGGCTTAATGACCTCCCCAGCCCGGCCTGGGAATGATTCAGGGCCAGTGACAGGTCTAATTAGTAAGCACAAGAGCAGCTCCCGCAAGGTGAGGAGAAAGACTGAGGCTGGTCCCTGCCCCGGGGGAGGTCGGGAGGGGAGTCCTGGCCCTTGTCCAGTCTGGGGCTCCGGCGTGTGGGCGGAGGGGCGAGGAGGGCGTGGCAGGAGCCTGGCTGAGGGCCGCTGTGCGTGCAGCCCTGTTGGTGCCGGGTCTCACCCAGGTCGTTGCTTGGCCGTGGCTGTTGTGCGGCACGCCCCTTGTGACACTGTCATGCCGCGGCCCACGTGGGACCCAAGCAGTCTCCTAGCAAGGCAGCAAGTTTGTGGGCGGATCTGAGGCTGTGTTGAAAGCCTGTGTGGTGGGTATTGGAGAGTTTTGAGGGTGGGCTCTGATCTCCCAGTGCCTGAGGTGATTGTGTTTCAGAGCAACACACGTGAAATCGGGGTGGGGGGCGGTCCAGAGAGGCCTCTTTGTAAAGGTGTAGGGTTTAGGTTTGATGAAAATATGGATTTTCGACTGAGCTGACTATTCCTGTTAGGTAGTGAGCTCCCCGTCAGGATTCTCTGTCATTAATGGAGCCCCAACTGTGTGCCAGGCCCTTTACACATCACCCGATGTGATCTTCAGCCCCCTATTGTACAGATGAGGACACTGACATTCAGAGAGTTTCCGGGACATGTCCCAGGTCACCCAGAACCAAGATTTGGATGCTGGCCTCAGAACCTGTGGCTGCCCCGCCACGCCCCCTCCCGCTCCGCTGAAGGCATGCCCTTCAGACTGCCCCTCATGGAAGGGGACCCTCACGATCATTCCGGGCACAAGTGATCGAAGGCTCCAGAGCCAACAGCCAGTCTCCTTGGCAACACCCGTGGCCTTTGACAGGCTGTCCCACTGTGTTCCACGCTGGGGTGGGAAGCTGCGGGCCCTCTCTGCTCTCTCCATTCTCTCTTTGGCTCATCGGCTGCTCTCATTTCCCGTCCTCTCCCAGCCTCTTCTGACCTCCCTCTCCGGACCTGATTCCCAAATCCCTCGGAGTTGTTTGCCAGGTAGTTGGGGGTGGGGTGGATCTGAGCCCTCCCCTCTTCCTACTTCCCCCACTGTTCAGATGTGGGAAGCAGAGCGGGCATGGCTGCCTGGGGTGAGAGGCGCTGGTTACCCCCACCAGCCCCTCTGGCCTCCTCCCTGCCCCCGACATGGGAAGAGTCACCCGGAGGAGGCCTGGGGAATTGGTTCTGTCCGAGGCTCATCCTCAGTGGCACAAAAGGGAAAGTTATAAATATTTTTATCTATAACTCACGACGAATGAAAATTTAATTACACTGAAAAATTTAAATTTCATAAGAAATAAATATTAATCCTGGAGAATGACTTTTGTGGGAAGTTAACTTTCAAATGTCGTCCATCTCGGAGGTGCCTGGGGTCTGGGAGGGAAGGGGGAGCCTCCAGCTCCGGCTTCTGGTCTGGGGGGCGGTGTCCACTCCTGAGGTGGAGGGTCTGAGGACTCAGATCTCCACTCAGGGCAGAGCCTGCCCTCAGGCCCCTCCCTCTCTTTAGTGATGCCCAATGACCTAAGGCGTCCAGGTACTGCTGGGGCTGCTGCAGGGAGGGAGGCGGACGTTGTTCCTGCGTAAGGTCCCGGAGGCAGATACTGAACTAGTAACCATCAGTACCACCACCCAGTTAGTGCCCCGCTACTGGGCACAAGCCCCCCCTCTCCCCGCTCGGTTTTATTTTATTATTGTCACTTACTTCTGAAACATCCAAAAATAGCACACACAGAGAACGAGGTACCAAGCACAGCGTGCAGCTCCGCGGATGATGACTACGTGCAGGGCGGCGCACTGCCCAGGTCAAGGAGTCCGCTCCCGTCCCCACGCGGGGTGGTCGGGGGCGGGAAGGCCCTGCCTGGGGACCTTGGAAGACAACCTGATGGATGAGCTGCTGCCTGGCCAGGGAGAGAATGATTTGGGGGTCGGGTGGGCTAATATTAGCCACAACATTTCAATATATGCTGATCATTTATCATGTGCCAGGCCGGCTTCTATGTGCTTTATGGGTATTAGCTAATTAACCCTAACAAAACCCCACTAGTAAGTGCTATTATTACCTCCTTGTATGGACGAACAAACAGAAACACAGAAAGGTTAAGCAATGAGTCTGAAGTCACAGAGTGGGTGGGAGGCATAGCCAGGTTACACCCGAGTCCCCTGGCTTAGATCCCCCTGGCTCCTCTGAGCTGGGGCAGCCCAGGGCTTGGCCCCAGGAGGCCTGGGTTCCAGTGCCCTCTGGAACCTCTGCAGAACTTCTGATGTTTCATGCCTGCTGTGTGGCCTCAGGCAAGTCTCTCAACCTTTCTGAGCTTCAGATTCCTCTTTTGAGAAATAGGGATGAAAATCACCGGGCTGTGCCTCCCAGGATTGGCACGGCACTGGGAAGAGGTGGCAGAGGTGGCTGTCGTACCCCTGGTCACTGTGATGAAGCTAGTCCTAACGGCGAGCTGAGGGGGTGCACAGAGGGTGCTGTGTACAGGTCTCTTCCATCCCTCGCGGCCAGCCGCCTGCCTGGGGGGTGGGCCCTGCTGTGAGTCCCAGCTTGTGGGTGAGGACACTGACCTCTCTCGAGGAGCCTGAGGTCAGATAAGCTGCCTGTGGGAGTGGTGGGCGTAGTGGGGGTCTGCTCCGGGCATGGAAGTGAGCGTAGTATTGGGACCTGCATCCCAGGAGGGATCCCAGGAGGGGTCCCACGTAAGCAGAGGTGGAAAGGTTGATGTGCGCATGTGGTGTTGGGGTGCTGGGAGGGCAGGCTGGGTTCTGAGCTGCCCACCTCAGCTGCTGCCCCATTCTACAGATGCTAAAGCTGAGGCCACTCTGGGCTGGGGCTGCAGAGCCTGGGCCTGGGACTGAGCTGTGCCTGGGTGCAGGAGGGTAGAAGTAGGGGTGGGAACTTGGACTTGAGCCTGGCAAGCAAAGTCCTGAAGCGGGAGACTTGGCCTAAGTGCCAACCTGGGGCAGTGGGGTGGTGCCCAGAGGTCCTCGTTCTGCCGCTGTCAGTGACGTGGCTGGCTGGGCAACCGTGGCCTACGTGTGGCAAGAAGAGCCCAGGAGAGGCTGTCCCCCAGGGGTCTAATTTCCCTCTTTATGACCCTGCATGGAGGTGGGTGACAGAGACCTACAATTCTCTAGGGACTAAATGGACCAGGTGCTCCTTGGTTTGCCGACCCAGAATGCCGAACAGGGGTAGTTTAGGCAGCAGATGGGAAATCCAGCTTCTGCAGCAAAAACACAGGACTGTTCACCCCTCCCCCAGATGCAGACATACATGTACACACCCTCATGTATTCAGACATGGCCTTGTGTACTGACATGCATGTGCACGTGGTCATGTGTGCTCACACACAGATGCTCATGCACAGAGGCACCCACACAATCATACTTAGGTTCCTGGGTGTGTGTGTGTCCCCGGCGTCCGCCCTCCCTCCGGCGTTCTGCTGATGGAATGCTGTAATTTTTTTCTATTAAATGTTGCATTTGTTGTGCCTTTTATTAGCTCCCCTCATTAAAAATGATATTATCCCCATAAATAAGCCGGTGCCTGAGAAGAGTGCCTGACTCCATTTCTCTTCCTAATTGAGACACTTAGCTCTGATTTGTACATCAGCACGCACTGAGCGGATTAATTTTCAATTAATGCTCCTGCGCGGGCAGCTATAGGCAGTGTGGGCTCACAGCCCAGTGGCCTGGGAGCAGGGACAGGTGGAGACCAGGAGGACCCAGCCAGGAGGTCTCTGTGTTTCCTGGCTGCATGACACAGAGCACTGGGGACTGTCTGGGGCTTCGTGTTTTGTTCTTGGTGGGAAAGTAGACCCTGAGGGCCTCTGCTGTGGGAAGCACCCTGCTCTAGTACCATGTGATATGGACTGAATATTTGCACCCCCCCTCAAATGCACATGTTGCAACCTTAACCCCCCATGTGACAGTATTTGGAGACGGGGCTTTGGGAGGTAATTAGGTCACGAGGATGGCACTGTCATGTTGGGACTTGTAAGAAGAGACACGAGAGTGTGCCTCCTCTTTCTGCTCTCCACCATATGGGGAAACGGGCTGCCTTCAGCAAACCAGGAGGCGAGCCCTCACCAGACACTGGATCTGCCAGCATTTTGAACTTAAACTTCTCAGCCTCCCCAACAGTGAGAAATGAATGCTTGGTTAAGCCATCTAGACTATGGTAATTTGCTACAGCAGCCTGAGTTGGCTAAAACAGCAGGAACGGGCCCCAAACGCTGGTTCGTGCCTGCAACCGACAGGCCTCGGATCCCAGTCCTGCTGAAGCACTTCCTGGCAGGATACCCTGGGACCATTCATATCTACCATATTTTTCGGACTATAAGACGCACCCCCCTCCCCATTTGGGAGGAAAATGGGGGTGCGTCCTATAGCCCGAATGTAGCTTACCTGGCTGTTTACATTTACATTGGTGAAATATTATGTCATTTATGTTATTAAACATTTTACCACATTTTTTGCTTCAAAATTTTTTTCCCTATTTTCCTCCTCTAAAACCTAGGTGAGTCTTATGGTCCAGTTCGTCTTATAGTCTGAAAAATACTGTACCTTTCCAAGACTTAGTGTCCCATCTGCAAAGTGAGTGTAATAAGGTGAAGGGCCCGAAAGGGTTGGGGGTTAAATGAGATGATGCAAATGGCACTTGTGCTCCGCGTCAGCCTCGTTCTCCCTCTCGTCCTCTCCTTCCTCCGTGTCTGTCCCTAAGGCTGGTTTTCCTGCACCCCGATGCTCTGTCCGCTCAGCCCCTTTGCCTTAGACCTGCCCCTGGGAACAGGAGCCTCCCTGGCCTGCTGGTGGCAGATGTCCTGTGGTATTTCCAGCGGCCACTTGTATTTGGTGGCTCAGAGTACAGGACGTAGTTGTCGGTACCCCGGGAAACCCTCCACTCCACGTGGAATGGACAGGACATGGTCTCTCCTGCTTGGCCCTGGACGTCTGCTCGAGGCACCGGGCAGCCACTTCCTGGTCCTGGCCCTTGGCTGGCAGCTCCCTGGGAATCAGCCTCCTGTGGATGCGGCCTTCCTTGTGAGACCCGCCTCAAATCCAGCAGCTGCAGGTTCATTCCTGCCTGTTGTCATGGTCAAAGACAAAACATTCTGGGAGTCAAAAAATGGAAAAAACACTTACGTCTTTTGGGGAACACTAAGGAAAATTCTGTTCATAACAAACAGCATTGCATCTTAAAGCCCTCGTTTCCTCTCTCTCTGTATCTATCACCTTTCTGTCTTCTATCTGTCTCCCCGTCTCTCTCTCTATCATCTGTCTGTCTGTCTGTCTGTCTATCTATCTAACAGACATGGCTGCTGTCCTTGAACCTCTCTCGGGACTCCCCCAAACTCACCCTAAACCCAGCCTGCGCTAGATCTGGTGCAGAGGTTGCAAAACAGTGACTCAAGGGCATAGCCTGCTCATAGACTTACCTGATTAGGTCTGCACGATATTTTATAAATATATATTACATGTTTAAATATAAATTTATATATAAATTTATACGTATATTTGCAATAGCGGGTAACATTAAAAAAGTGGGAATTTCACATAAAAATCTGCATTTCCAGCTGCACCCGGCAAGCCAGCTCTGGCAGCGCTGCGCCCTGACGGAGCGTGTGCTTTCCCGCTCCCTGCAGGGCCCACCTTGCTCCCGTCTGACACCCGCCTGGCCTCTGTGTGGGCGCATGGCCTTGCTCTTGTCTCTCCCCTGCCCGCTTCTGGGGCCTGCTCTCTCCGACGGTGCCTTGCCCTTCGGCCTGCCAGCTCCCGGGCCCTCTCAGCTCCCCCTCACTGTTGCTGCTGACCGTGAGGAATGAGGCAGGCAGAGACCCCTCCTGGCCTGCTGAGCAGGAGGAAAGGGTGTGTGTGTTCTCCTTTGCATTTTCTCTCTTGTGCCACTTGCAAGCTGTCCCCTAAGCCCAAGGTCAGGGCAAGTCCTCCCAGCTCCTCGTCCCTGAGGGTTGGGACCGCTCCTTATTCTCCGGGCTCCAGGGCTTCTTTCCAGATCAGTAAAAATATTTTATTTTCATGCAGACCAACTCCAGCTTGGAGCTCTCCCATTGACTCAGGAGAACTTTCCAGAACAAGCATCTCTGTGTTTTGGACACAGGGGCATCTGCTTTCTGAATGAAGTGCAGCTTCCTCCTCTGCTGAGGCTGGTTTCTCTGGGGGTGCCAGCCGTTCTGTAACTCTGCCCCCTGTTAAGTTGCCGTGGATGTCCTGCTCGCCCTCAGCGCCTCCCCCTGGCGTGCCTCGTGCGACTCCAGGCCACTGGCTTTTCAGGCAGAAGCGGGCAGAATCAGGGGAGTGGGCGTCGAAGCGGGCAGAATCAGGGGAGTGGGCGGCGTGGCTTCAAATCCTGCTTTTCCTGCTTAGCTCTGTGACCTGATTCCGTCTCTTTAGGCCTCGGTGTTCTCCGTAAAACGAGGATGGTAGATAACAGTACCAATTCCGTAGGGGTGTTGTGCCAGTTAACTGTGATAATGCATTTAGCACCTTCGTACTCAAAGTACGGCAGCATCGCTACCTCTTGGGTGCTTACGAGAAATGCGGAATCTCGGGCCCCAGACCTGCTGGACACGGATCTCCATTCCGGTGAGATGCCCAGCGGTTCCGTGTGCACACTCCAGTCGGAGAAGCTCTGCTCGCAGACCTCTTGGCAAAAGGTCAGCACTCAAAAGTGGGAGCTGTCGTGATGATTAATTTAAAAGAATCCCTTAAGCCCTGGATGGTGTGGCTCCGTGGACTGAGTGCCGGCCTTCAAACCAAAGTGTCGCTGGTTTGATTCCCAGTCAGGGCACATGCCTGGGTTGCGGGCCAGGTCCTCAGTAGGGAGCACGAAAGAGGCACCCACACATCAATGTTTCTCTCCCTCTTTTTCTCCCTCCCTTCCCTTCTCTCTAAATATAAATAAATAAAATCTTTAAAAAAAAATCCCTTAAAGTCAGGCAGCTTCTGGAGCAATCCTCTTTCTGCAAATGAGCACTGTGCGCCCACCTCAGCCTGGCCCCCACCTCGTGGTCCGAAGAACGGAGGCCACGATGCCGTCTCCTGGAGCTGATTGGAGAGTTCGGTAAGATTAAGCCAAAGGGGCTTCAGTGCTGAGGGATGTGCTGCCTGCTATTGTTCCCATTGGAAACACATGTATTTGAGGCATGTCAAAACCAAGTGATCAGTCCAAGCTCATTTAGCGAAATCATTAACTGAGCCGGTCTAGTCCTGGGACCTGAGGCCGTGAGCAGTGCAGGGCCCTAGAGTGCCCAGATCAGCCAGACCAGGTCACAGTGACCCCCTAGGCCCTCTCATCTGCCTCTCTTCCAGCGGAAACCCTCTGGGGTGCCTCCCACCATATGGTGCTGTGGGCTGGTTGCTTCTGCTTTGTGTGTTAGGGCGGTGGTGGCTGCAGATCAGAGAGGGGTGGGGACAGGAAGGATGGGGAGCTCCAAGACCTGACGGCTAATTAAAATGCCCTCATAGGTGATCAGTCCCCAGCCCATGGCTTGACTCCTCAGTGGCCAGGCTCCTCTCTGGCTGAGCAGAAGGCTGGGCTGTCTTCCTCCTGGTCTTTGAATGCCCAGCATGGGGCCTTGATGTTGATGCCGCCTCCAAAATATTCCTATCTTGTTTCCATAAAAGCTTCTGTCACTGTTCTTGACAGGTCGGCCATTAAGTCTTTGGCAAAATTGTAAGAATTATTAACATACGAGGTTTTATATTATTTGACAGCTGTCGGCTCCTTTGGAATCCATATCACCCAGTCTCCTCCCTTCCCTCCCGTCCTCCCTTCCTCCCTCTCCCTACCCCAGGAGGGTGGGAGGGGCCTCCCTGTCACTGGGAACCAGGAGGAGACAAGCCCATGTCATGCTTCACTCACTATCCCTCCTGCACATCTGTGGGATATTCCCTGAGGCCCAACACGCCCCTTGTCCTCACGTGGAGCATTTTTCATGTGGACTTGACCTCATCCACATCCTGGCTTCAGTGGCTTTGGTGACAACTGCCAGCTCTCCATTTACCACCAAGCTCTGCCCAGACCTACACATGCATCTGCCTCCAGGACGGTGCCTCTGTGATGCTCCAAAGAGCTCTTCCTCTAGAGTTTCCCATCAGTCACCTGGCCCCATCATCCATCCTGTCTCCCAGGCCAGAAATCTTAGGGCGGCCCAATCTCCGCTCCCTCCCACACCCTCTCGGTCTTTGTTTCCCAAGCTCTACTCATTCTGCTTCCTAAAATCCTCGGGACTTCCCCCCTCCATCGCCCTTAACCTTGCCTGCGTCAGGGGCTTGTCCTCTCTTTCTGGGCCACCACATCTCTGTTGTCACTAGTGGGTGCACTGCCCAGATCCTCTGGGGCCCCACTTCCAAACGCTGCAGAATTTCTCTGGGGCTGCAGCCTGCTCCCTGGGTTGCTGTGTAAGTGCCCCAGCCCCTTCCCCCATGGGTAAGATAACTGAAGTCCGTGGTCTCCCCAAGTCCCCGAGGTCCCTGGTGGAACAAAGCTCCATTTCCCCATTGTGGCTTGATAAAGTTGCATTCTTCTCCTTCCCCCCTTCCCTGCCTCACTCCCCACTCCCCTGCTGGGGTGTCCAGCCATCACCTCCCTAAGAAAGGGCTTGCACTCAAATCCTTGTCTCAGAGTCGGCTTCTAGGGGAACCCAATTCAGGACAGGATGGCGGTCTGTCCGTCCTGCACAGCCAAGGGTGAGCCTGGGGACATGCATGTCTGATTCCTTCACTCCCCTCTCGGGATGCGAGGCAGGTGGTTGTTTCCGCTCTGGTTCCATAGGGCTGCGGCAGCGGAAGGCACGCGTCCGGACACCCGCGGATCTGGGTCCAGAAAACCCGAACACCCTGGTATGAGGAGACAGCTACTTACATTTTAAACGCAGTCATCACCGGCTTCAAATAGGACACTTTTCTGGTGCCTTCATTAAATGAAGTTTTGTGTTTACGAAGATATTAAATAACACAGATGTAAGGCCATAAGTGTTAAAGAGAAACATCCCCAAATATCAAAATATATCCCAAAGCTTTCCTAAATGAAGCTCGTGTTGGTTAGTACAAGAATGAACAAATGAGCAGAAATGTCCAAAATAGGACCCTAATAAATGACCAAAGTGGCATTTCAAATTAATGCAGAAAGGATAGGCTAGGCACGGACCGGAGATGGATGCTTCATTAACCCAAAAGGGAGAAAGAAAGACATCTGCTCCATGCAGATTCCGGAAGGATGAAAATGTGAGCATGAGGGGTGAAACCACAAAGAACGGGAAGAAACGAGGCGACTGTCTCAGGGGGCGGGGGGCCTTCCCAGGGAAGCAGAGGAAAAGGAAAACACCACAGACAAGACTGCGAGAAGTGACACAATAAAAATAAAGAATCTCGAAGCTGAAAGGCAGGCCAACTGGGAAAATATATTGGTGGTATGTACTACAGAAAGGAAAAAAAAGAAACCAAGTAGGGTTTAATGGAATCAATCTCCATTGTAGTTTGCGCCTGACATCGAGTATTAAAAACTCAGCAAAAGCTGGCACAAATCCTGAAGAAGTGTTCTGCTTGTGAAAGTGCCCATCCCCATGCTTGGGAAGTTCTCCATGGTGTCCAACCCACATCCTTCTTGCTGCAGGGGGGAGCTTTTCTATCCTTCAGTCCTTGGGGG
>PVJI01031694.1:0-12851 GCA_004026765.1 Micronycteris hirsuta
ATGAACACAATAAACTAATGAGCAAAATAGTAACAGAAGCTTAGATACATAAAACAGACTGATAGCTGCTGAAACAGAAGGGAGGGGATGGAATGAAAGATGATGAAGAGATTAATCAAAGACTGTTTATGCACAACCCATGGACATGGATAACAATACGTATAGGGATTGACTTGGGGAGCAGAAGAGATGAGGCTGAGTGGATGTGGGGATAAGGAGAAACAGCAGGAATAACTGTAACAGCATAAATAATAAAAAAGAAAGAATAAATTTCTGAATACAGTAAAAATGAGTAACAAACACCCTAATCAATGATTAAATAGTGAAAACTTTCCTTCTAAAATAAGAGATGAGATATGGATGCTTACTCTTACAACTTATAACATTACATTGCAGACTTTTTTTTTGCTGTAAGGCAAGATAAAAAATACAAAATGATAAGGATTGTAAAAGAATAATTAAAATAGTATTATTTACATCTATATTTGTACACACAAAACAAAATACTATTCAGATTGACTGTTATAATCAATAATAATGTAATGATGTTACAGAACAGACTGGGGGTGGTGGATGATATACTGTTACCAAAAGGATCCCCTCTTTGTGCTCTGGGAGTCCCCCACCCTGTACTAGGTTTGTTTTGCTCACCGCCAAAGGAAAGATGTCTCTCAACGCCAGAGACTGGTGGAAAGGAAAGGAATTATTTATTTAAAAGTTATACAGGCTTAGAGTAATGACTTAATATCTTCTTTAAAATACTAAAGTTCTTTAGAATACCCACAAATGCACACAGTCCTTCTTTCTCCCTTTTGCCCAGTCCAGGGTACCGTATCTCAGGAAAAGAAGTAGAAGTTGGTGGTTCAGGCTCCTGGCACCATCAGTTGTGTCACTGCCTCAGTCTCCAGTTAATCCAGAGCCATGTGGCACATTCTCGTGGCCCAACAGCAAGAGTACTTTCACCCCTTTTCTTCCAGGCAAAGTCTCTCCTGCTTCCTAAGCCACGTGGTCCTCTCTCTCGCCCAAGCCAAGAGGTCCTCCCTTGGCATGGCTGCTGTGCCTGGGTTTAAATCCCCGTGCAAACTTTCCTCTGTAGCCCCATTTCCGACTCCTCCTATAGTCAGTTACACCTGCCAGCATTTCCTATTCTTCCAGCTTTACTGGGCTGCCATGGTAACTGTGGGCCGGTGTGGCCCCATGGCATGGAGCCAGTCATCTCCAAGCTCTCACACAGGCTCTGTAATCAGGGGGAGTTGCCTCCCAGTTACATCTTGGGTGGAAGTCACTTCCATACCCCTGGCTCAAAGCATGGCCACAGCTATTTAACTTATCCATGGAGCCAGTTAGAGGTTATAGATATGTTAAACGACCATGCCTGCGGTTAGCTGCAAAGCTGCTGCTATACAAAACAGCTCTGAATGGCCCTGCTCCATGTGTCCCATCCCCCCAGCTCAGGCTTGTGGGGATGAGGACATCCTATATATTATTTTTCTAATATTTCCTGGACATCTTGATTTCTAGACCCCATTATGTGGGAATTCTTTCCACACGCATGTAAACACGCAGTCCCAGGAATTTACACATTTTGAGCTTGGCTCAGCATGAGGAAAAATTATTCCTGTGTGGACAAGCGTGGATCATGTCAGTGGAAAAGGAGTTCTCTAATAGGAATTTGGCAAAAATGTATCTTAAGAAATACTCTGACTTGCTGAGTCTCTCCCTCCCGGAGTCAAGAGACTTAAGTTAATGAGTCCATGAAATTCTTCTCTGTCTCAATGTTTTATGGTCCTAAGAATTAACAGCCATAGTTAGCTTACCCTCAATTTACTTGTCTCCTGTTTAATGTACTACCCTGATCCTGTCTGCCACCAGACCTGAATTTACATCCTAATACTCTGTAACTGAGTAAACCTACCCCTTATCTATTCCCTTCCCATATATCCTCATGACCCAGCTGAGAACCCCTGTTCTGCATAAGCCCATGAATAATCAATCCAATGTAAATGTGGCCTAAAGCTTCTAATAAAAAGCCTGGCTGAGCTAGGCCTGGGGGTCTTTTGAAGATAGAGCAAAAGACCCGTGGCTCCGGATTCTATTCTCCCAGTGTGTCTTGGTGTGAGATTCTCTTACGCATTGGGTTACGGTCACCCACGGATTTTGCCGGATGAAATCCCAGCGACACCATTACAAATCCCTATTTGGGGCCCCCCTCTTGGCTGCACCCTGTTACAATGATGGTATAAAAAGCAAGTATATTTCTATATCTTAAAAACCACCATTTCAAAAAAATCTTTGTGATACAATTTGCATAACATTAAAATATTTCATAACTAAAAATAAACATAACAAAGCCCATGAGAAAAACTATAAAACATTACTAAGAGAAATTAAAGAAATCTGAAATAAATGAACAAATATATCATGGTTGTGAATTGGAAGACTAATATTATTAAGATACCACTTTTTAAAACTTGATTTATATATTCAATGCCATTCCAGTCAAATATCAGCAGACCGTTTTGTGGAAATGCGTGAGCTGAATCTACAAAGGGCCAAACATAGCTTGTCAAATATTAAAAAAGGACATGGTAGAAGCCCCGAGACCACTAGATATCGAGACTTACAAAAGAAATTGAAATTGTGTCATTCATTGGTTCAATGACAAAGAGACTAATGAAACAGACTGAAGAGTTTAGGAACAGACACACATGTAGTGACCACTTGAGTTATTACAGAGGTGTACTTCATGGTAGTGGGAAAATGACAATTTTCAAATAAATGGTGCATAGTCATGTGGATATACATATAGAATAGATGGATTTTGCCACTATTTCACTACTTTGCCTCATACACAATAATCAATTCTGCATAGATCATAGGTCATGTGAAAGCTAAAAATATTGAAGATTATAGAAGATAACAGAAAATATCTTTATACTCTTCAGACAAAGATTTCTCAGCAGACACAAAAATCAGTAACAATAAAGAAAATGATGAATAAATTTGAGTTTATTAAGATTGAGAACTTTATCTTACCAAAGACCTATGTGACCAAAATGAGAAGTCAGACTGGGATATTTGCAATCATGTTTATCCAGCAAAGGGTTTATATCAGGAGCTTTTACAGATTCATGAATGAAAGACAGAAACACAACTGAAAAATGGGTAACATTTTTAAACTGCCATTTGGCAAATAATATCCAAATAGCCAGTGAACTCATGAAATAATATTCATCATCATTTGTCATCAGGGATTATTGATTTGTAGCTTTATTCCAATTGTTTGGAGAAGATACTTTGTATGATTTCAATCTATTTAAATTTACTGATACTTGATTTATGGTTTCACACATGCTCTCTCCTAAAGAATGATCCATGTGCACTTGAGAAGAATGTTTATTCTTTTCTCACATTCTAAAGGATAGTTATTCTCTTCTGTTGTGTAATGTGATCATATAACATATACATGTAATATATACAATCTTAAACACGTCTGTAATTGTCTACAATTGACTACAATTATAAACATCTTTTATTAAGTTTTAAATAAAGGTAACCATTTATAGTTACAAAGTCAAATGTATCTATTCGAATAAATACATATACTTTGTTGATGTTAAATATATAATTAAATGTGCTGTTGTAAGTATATTAGACTCTATTATGAGAAAGTACGCATTCAATGTAAGTTTGGCAGAACAGCTTCACGACAGCAGAGCTGGTGTGAGCAGCAAACCTAAGGTTACTGCTGTTCTGCCCTGGGCAGTGACTTCCCAGGAGTGGAAAAGAAGGGTGGGGCACTTCTGCCTCACAGGGTATAGCTTGAGGGGGAGGACAGGATGCCCTTTTAATAGTGAGAGGAGAAGTTTCACAGCAAGAATCATAGGAACTGTTGTGCTTATTATGTAAAAATATTAAAAGCGTTATGTTGAGGAGAGCAGGTTTTGCATGAATGCATGTTATGGCACTGGTGGCAATCCCCCGGTCTTCCAGCTCAGACAGGGGGGATAAACAGCCCTGGCTTGTTAACACTCACGGCTCCGTCTTGGTGTTGGGGGAGGGGCATGGCAGAGTGAACATCTGATCTGGGAGAGACAAGGGGCGAGTAGGTCCAGCTTGAAGGTAGGACCCTTCAGAGGTCTGAGGCTTGGTTATCTTCATCAATTATAGAAATAATTTAGTATACACAACTGCTTTTGGAGAGACACAGGCCCAGACTGGCTATATGGATTAACCAACCATTTAGCAGAAGAGCCAAGAATAAAATCTGGTTCCCTTAAGTCACAGGTGGCAAACACAAGGCCTGAGGGCCAAATCTAGCCCTCCACTTTGTTTATCTGGCCCGGCACCTTGTTTCTACCCGGAGGCAGTGCTGAGCTCTCACTTAACTAACTGTTAAGGAGTAGTTACATTTATACAGTGCTAAAATTACCTTTGGCCCTTTGAAGGCAACTGTGAGGATGATGTGGCCCCGGTGAAAATGAATTTGACACCCCTCTGCCTTAAGTCCTCACTGCAAGCCAGTTATGCTGCCGTTTGTTCATCTTGCTACTGGTGGCGCTTATACTAATTTATTGTCCTGTGGTAGTTTTTATTAGGCTTTTGCTTCTTGAGAGGTCATATTATAGAAATGTGTGAGATATCATTCTAGGTGTTACAAAAGTTACTTAACATCCAGATTGTTATTGCTATATTGTCAGGCATTTGGGGGACCTGCAAAAGAACGGAATTATCTTCTGGAGGGAAGGGCCTTTGTAGTACAGGCTTCCCCCACTAGGTGAGTCTTCTAGGAACCCATCTGTATCAATGTATCAGCTGGCAGGTTGTCGTGAGAGGCTGCATTTAGCTTTAGTGAATTTTTTTGAAGACTCTTTCAACGTGCTTGCCCACTGCATGATGGGTGATTTACTAGCACACCCACTCACACAGCACTGGCTGTTCAGCAGTTTTTGATCAAAACAGCATGCCTCACCCTCCCTATTAACCTGATCCTGTCCCAAGTGACATTTTTTTTATTTACCCAAATTGAAAAGTCCTCAAAGGGAAATCTTTTGCAGATGTGGAAGAGGTGAAACAAACAAACAAACAAAAAAACAGCAGAAGCAGTAAAAAGCATTACAATTGACAAGTTCAAAAGCTGTTTTGAGCAGTGGAAAAAAAAAATGTCTCGATAGGTGTATTGCATTCTGTCACTTCTGAAGATGACAGAAGTTTAAACATATAAGAATAAATACAGAATTTTTTATAAATCAATTCCATTTTTAGGGGGGTTCCCTGTCATACAATATCTTAAACTACATAAATTATCTTAAACTACATAAAATATTGTAGCTTGGTAAATTACCACAAACTTTGTGGCTTAAACCAATGCCCAATTGCCCTGGCTGGTGTAGATCAGTGGATTGAGTGCGGGCTGGGAACCAGAGGGTCCCGGTTCGATTCCCACCCAGGGCACATGCCTGGGTTGCGGGCCAGGTCCCCATGAGGGCCATGTGAGAGGCAACCGTACATTGCTGTTTCTCTCCCTCTCTGTCTCCCTCCCCTCCCCTCTCTCTAAAAATAAATAAAAATAAAATCTTTAAAAAAATTATAAAAAAAAAAACAATGCCCAATTATGAGCTGCAGTCTGGAAGTTCTGTGAACAGAGGTCTGGCAGGCTGGGCTTTCAGCAAGGAGGCAGCAGCTGAGTTCTTCACTGGAGGCTGAGGGAAGCACCTGCCCCCAGGTTGATTCAGGTTGTCTCAGAATTCAGATCCAGCCAATTAAAGGCGAGGTTCCTACTTTTTCACTTGGGGTCATTCTCAGCTCCTACAGGCCTTTCTCTGGGGACAGGTGCCCCCCCACCCCCACCACCTTCACAGATAGCGTAGGCCCACCAAATTCTTCTATGCTTTAAGTCTCTCTGACTTGCTCTTCTGCCAGGAATAGAAAAAACACTCTGCTTCCAGCAGTGGTCCCCAAACTTTTCAGCACCTGGGGCTGGTAGAGAGCAGGGATGGGGGATGGTAGGGGGCAGGGAGGCAGAGCTCAGGTGAGCTTTGCCTGCAGCCCAGTTCCTAACAGGCCGGACTGGTACCGGTCTGCAGCCTTGGGGTTGGGGACCCCCAAAGGACTCATGTGATTATACTACATCTGTCCAGGTAATTTCACTTTGATTAACTCTAAGTTAGCTGATTAGTAACTTTACATTTGAAAATTCCTTTTTCAAGGTAATTTAGTCACAGACATGATATATAATCATATTCAAAGTCACATCTGTAGGGAATAGATTCTATGGTGGGGCATCTTAGAATTCTGCCTTCCATTCCCTCTTAAGTCTGAATTTCTGCTGCACTATTCATTCATTTGGTGTGTGCGCTTGTGTGTGCATATATGTTATATACTATATACTATATATTATATATAGTCCTCCAAAGTAGGCTTAAAGTTGAGTATGCAACAGTTTATTATTGTATTATTATTTTTTACAATTACAAAATACTTTTGCCCACCCTCTATTTGTATGTATTCTTATAATGTATTTTTAATTAATGTATAATTTTTCTTAATTAGATTTTATGCCAGCACATAATAGGACATTATTAAAGTACTTTCTAACTTTTATTATCATTCCATTTATACTATGCAGAATACATGCTTGTATATTACTATAAAGCAATAAAATGCTATTCTAAAACCTACAGATTAGTAGCAACTTTATGATGTGTGGAAACCTATAATATTAAAATCCATTTGAATACAGATATACTTGATATATTTTCCTACTAATTTTTTAATGGAGATATTAGCAAGATAGTACTTCTGTTCATTTTACAATGTATTAGTAATATAAAATTATGACTCATGTACCAATCTTTTGCTAAACTCTTAAATGTTAAACTATATTGCTATTTAGCAATTTAATTTTCATTTCTTTCAAAGTTCATACAAATAAGGATATAGTGTCCTGAGGAAGCACACAAAAGTAACTTATTTAGCTGTCAGTAGAAATTATTTTTGTTTCTATAAATGGCTGCGTTGTAGGAAAGTCTCAGCTGGAACTATGCAAATGCCATGGTTACATGGTTACCCCATGAATTAAGCTTTTGTAATATCCACAATTCCAAGAGAACAATCAGTAACAAGCAAGGCATTGAGGAAATGTTTGCAATATGTTGCCTAAAATCACTCGAAGTAAACTATAGTGTTGCATATAACAAATTAGGAAAATTATTTTTATTGCATATTTTGATAGTATTTAACCCTCTCCCTTCCACCCCCAGGATTAAAGACATTTATAAAACCTTCAAAATATAGAACATTTCTCCAAGATATCTCCCATAAATATGGCCACAAGCCACATACCTTAGGGCAGGGTATCAAACTCATTTTCACCAGGGGCCACATCAGCCTCAAAGTTGCCTTCAAAGGGCTAAATGTAATTTCAACTTATTAACAGTTAAGGCGTAGTTACTTTTATACAGTTCTCAAATTATTCTGGCCCTTCGAAGGCAACCGAGAGGCTGATGTGGCCCCCAGTGAAAATGAGTTTGACGCCCCTGCCTTAGGGGTTACTTTCAGTTCAATGATAAATTTCATTCACATTTTTCATGGTACCTTCATTGTGTTCAAAAACTACATTTTCAAGTGGTCCCTCAAATTACAATAGGTTTTCATAGCAAAATTTTTGAAGTCTGATCTATATTATAGAACATATGCTCCAGATTATGTATCCTAGTTTAAAAACACTTTCCCCGAAATGTAAGGAATACTTAGAGCCTTCGCTTGTATAAAAGAATGTGGGAATCTAGGAGACCTACCACTTTTTAATAAGGGCCATTTTTTGAGGTCTCATTAAGGACCAACTTGTGCTACTTTAATTCTCATGACAATTATATATAGGAAGGCATCATCCACCTTAAAACCAAAAGTCAACCAGGTATTTTGTCACCAAAAATAATTTATTATGGGAAAAAAGAAAGGATTGATATGCAGTATGTGTAGCCATGGTGCACCACATAACGGGAGAGAGGGAGAAAAATAAGAAGGCCCTTTTACAGAGGGAAGGAGGAAACTAAGCAGAGGGAGTGCTATTAAACCTTAGAGCTCTGCAGTAAACACCGAGTGCTTCCTGCAGGGCTCTCTCCCAGAGGTAAAGGGGAGAGCCCCTCCCATAGCCCTCCCTAGCTCTGCCCAGGTGAAGGTCTGTGTCGTAAATTTGAACTGCTTTATTATTTTTTCCACTGTGCTAGCTAAGATGGTAGATTTGAATGTAGAACTCAGACTCGAGTCTATATGAATTCAGAGCACCAAACTTTAGCCACTATACTTAATGACATTCTTCATGAATCACCAGTTCCCACATGCAGCAGCATCTTGTTTTTAAATCTGCCCTTATACAGAGTCCTGCTCTTCCCTAGGAGAGGCCCAGGCACTGTCCTTTTGTGGTAGGCAGTTAGACAGGCATGAGTACAGTAAGGACGATAGGCCACGTATGGAAGGTCACCAGGGTGGAGAGACCCAAGTGCCTTGCAATGGGCAAAACTGGGAAAGCAAAAACTTTGCCTTCAGGGTGACCTTTCCTCTTGCTGGTTGTGTGGTTTAAAACCCCTGACCTTTCATATCACTGGCTGTGACACTCAGACCCTCCCCTGACCTTTCCTCCCCTGGCATGTCACTAGGCATGCAGTAGATCCCCTTGAAGGAGGGACAGGGGGCTGAAGAATGGTCTGCTATGCGTCCCACGCAGGCCTTTGCCTGATCACTCCCTTAAGCATCAACCCCTGGAGATAAGATCTCAGTCTCAGTTGTGTTGCAGCTCCAGGCACAGAAACAGAGCAAAACTAAAACCAGAAAAAAACAGCCTTTGTGTTGCCTGTGCTGTGCTGAACCTAAGAAGCAGAGATAAGAATTGAATCTTCATGGGTGCTTTATTCAGATGGCCAGCAATCTGAGAAGAAGATGGGTTCATGCCCTAACGACAGTCTTACGTTTTGTTCAAGCCAGCCTTTTTATAACGGAATATACAAGGTGTGGTGAGGAGTTATGAAATTCAGGGAAAATTAGGTAAAACTGCAGTATTCTTGTCCTGGGTGGCTAGCTGGTCTCCCGGGCGGGGCAGTCATATGTCTCTCTGGGGAGTGGTGGGCTTTATCTGCAGTTCCGGGAACAATAGCTTTAACATATGCATTACCTACTAGGCTTATTAACTATTTACCTTAAATTAAAATTTTCCAACTCTTGAGTCCCTTATCAAAACCAGATAAGCAATGCCATGGCTGACATCAGGACCAGCTGCATTGATTAATGACTCCCAGCCCTGGCACTGACCAGTCCGTGAAGGCCATGGTTCTGAGAGGACACACCTGGAAAGCTAATGCATACTCTATTGAGATCCTCCCCTGGGACTCCCCCTGAAATCCCCACACTTACAAGCTCTTAGGAAGGAGGCCCCAGCACAGCTCTCTCTCTAAGGCTCACTCTTCATGCAGCATGCCTGAGCCTTTCCCCACCCTTTCACCCAGATGCATTGTCCTCGCCTCTCTCTTTCTCCTAAGCTCCAAGGGCCCTTTCTTTTGCCCCTGTAGCTTGTTTCCTGAGCCCATTTCTTCTATGGTTCATTTCTTCTGCCTCTGTGACTTTCTAAATGAACTGTCTCTTACAGTTTGAGGCTCAATTCTGAACTCTTTCTTAGCCAGAACTCAAGTACTGAGGTTGCTGAACTGAGGTCCAACACCTGGTGCCGTTTTTGCCGCCAGCACTTTCATCCACCGTATAGGCATTCTGGGGCACTAAAAGCTGAGCACTTACTTCAGAGTAAACCAAAAATGGGGAACTTAAATAGGAACAGTTGGCTCGTAATCAGAGACTACTGCACTTTTCTCTTTAAAAGCAGTTAAGTTTTTTGTCAAAGGAATATAGTAGCAATTTTAGAACATCTGGTTCTAAGATTGCAGTTCCATCTTTACGCTGCCCAGTCAATCCATCAGTCAAGTTTTTATTCAATTTTCCATTTACTATTTGGTTTATTGAAGTTCATGGGAATGGATTTTTTCCTGAATGCCAGCACCTGCTGACTTTCATACTGTAATGCCTCACCTTTCCAACTTTGCTTTGTTGCATTTCCTATTTCTGGTCCATTCTGTGTGTTGGTAATCAATGGTGTCTTTGCCCTTTAGCTTCAGTCCTGCTGCTGCCGTACGGAGTGCCTGGTGACTGGCAGCTTTCTAGAGAGAGGTAGCACCTGGGTGCTCGGAAGACCATTTTCATTGCACAATGACTCACTGGGGAGCTAGAACTTGGCAACTAGAAAAAAAAGGAGTAATTTCAAATTGGTGGAAGTTTCTTCAAAAGACCTTTCATAACCACTTGGAAATCTTTATATTTGAATAAGACTGGAATAAAAGACTCCTCAAAATGTGCATGTGTGTGTTCTCCACTAGAGTTAGAAGGAAAGAGGACAATTTTCAAATACTTTTGACTTTTTTCTTTCTGTTATCAGTAGAAATAGATCTAGTAAGTTTTTAAAAACTTATGCATCATTTGTTTCTTAAAATGTATACTTGTTTCATTATAAAATTACTGCATAATTGTATAGACATCTTATAAAATACAGAAAAGTCGAACATTAAGAGTCAAACCTAAAGCAACATCCAAACGTTCAGAGAACATTGTCTTGCTAACATTCGTATGCTTTCATTCCCTGATCCAGAAATCATTACTCTTTTTATTTTTTAACAATAATTTCTGGGGTGAAAGTAAAGTTGAATTTGTGACTTTTTAAAGACTTTATTTATTTTATTTTTAGACAGAGGGGAGAAGAGGGAGAAAGAGAGGGAAAGAAACATGAAAGTGTAGTTGCCTCTTGTGTTCCCCCTACTGGGGACCTGGCCTGCAACCCAGGAATGTGCCCTAACTGGGAATCGAACTGGTGACCCTGTGGTTCTCAGGCCGGCGCTCAATCCACTGAGACACACTAGCCAGGGGAGAAATCATTACTCTTTAAAGAATATTTTTATTTTTTTATTTATTAGATAGAAGAAAAGGAGGGAGAAAGATCAGGAAAGAAACATATGTGAGAGAGAAATATCAATTGGTTGCCTCTTGCACGTGCCCCAACTGGGGACCAAACCTGCAACCCAGGCATGTGCCCTGACTGGGACTCAAACTAGTGACCTTTTTCTTTGCAGAACGATGCTCAACCAGTGAGCCACACTGGTCTGGGCAGGAATTATTACTTTTAAAAATTATATTTCCTTAAGCTTCTTAGGCACCGTGTAGCACATGTGAAAACTGGACAGAAATGCAGCATTATTTTTGGTACTGCTGTTTTCAGGGGCATCAGTAGAACCAAAAAAACTTGTGGCACTTAATGGAAAAGTCTTACACTTGAAGAATAAAATTCTAATGTTTTGAAGTTAATTAATAGAGTGTTTATATATTTTACTAGCATTATTGTTTTGGTAACTTTTATTAATCTTCTGCAAATTAAATGTCCAAATATACAGCACCAAAGGTTATCTTTTAATGTCGCTAATATCAAAGAATGGGTAAATTAAATTTTTACTGCTTTTAAATTTCATGAACATTTATTTAATTTAAAAAGGTCAGGGAATTGGGAAGGCCTTTGGCCAAACTGTCAGATTGGTGAGTTATTCTGTTAATTTATTCCTTTTAAGCTTCCCCTGGATTCTCTGTTAACAGTCCAAACCTCCCGACCCTTCTCAGACTTTCTTAACCCCTTTTACATGTACATGTGTGTGCACACAAAAACACATACATATGCAGATATAAATATAGTTATGGATAAAAGTATGTGTGTGTGCATTTTTTTCTAAAATTTTTTTCTTTTTTTAGTTTCTAGCGCAGAGGAGACCCAACCCATGGATTTATACTTTGATGCTTATAGCACCTTAATTATCGTCTTTATCAAACTGAATTTATGATTGACCTGACTCAACAACTTCTGTCCTTCTGGCTATATTTTCTTTTTTGGTGAATGGTGACATCAATACCATCATTCTGGTAATCCAGATCTGAAATTTGGGAGTAATCTTTGCTATGTATGACCCCATATTCAATTACTTATCAACTATTATTGATTTTACCTCTGAATCATTCAGATCCTCCTTCTTGTTATTTATAGCCTTAATTTGGGTTCTTGTCAAGTCTCCCTAAGATTACGTCAACAACCTCCTATGCCAGGCAGTCTCTGACAGGAAACAATGGCACACACAAATCAGGCATTGTGAAGAGAATTTAGTAATTGCAATGGTTTGAGCATAGTGTAGGAAAACACAATAAAAATGGTGATATCCCATGGGAAGTGGATTTTTTTTTAAAGATTTTATTTATTTATTTTCAGAGAGAGGAGAAAGGAGGGAGAAAGAGCAATGTATGGTTGCCTCTCACATGGCCCTCACTGAGGACCTGGCCTGCAACCCAGGCATGTGCCCCGACTGGGAATCGAACCGGGACCCTCTGGTTCCCAGCCCACGCTCAATCCACTGAGGTACACCAGCCAGGCGGGAAGTGGATTTTATCACCCCTGAAGGGACAGTTGGAGGTAACATGTATAATGTATAAATATAGAGATATATAGAGAGAGTTATGTGTGGAGAAATGCTTGATAGGAACTATGGTCTTTAGATGGAGGCAGTCAGCCTTTTTTTTAATTTTTTTAAAATTATTTTATTGTTGTTCAATTACAGTTGTCTGCATTTACCCTCCCCCCACCCCACCCCAGGCAAACCCACCTCCCTCCCTTGCTTCCCCCCTCCCCCTTGGTTTTGTCCATGTGTCCTTCATTGCAGTTCCTGAATACCCTTGTCCCCCTTCTCCCCTTCCCCTTCCCCTCTGGTTACTGCCAGAAT
>PVJI01031695.1:0-12916 GCA_004026765.1 Micronycteris hirsuta
GCCGGGTCCTCAGGGGCAGCGCCTGGCTGGCAAGTGGGCTCAGCGACGTCACGAATTTAACAGTCTCGGAATAAGTTATCTGAATTCTGTAAGATATGAACAAGGCAGATTGATGGCCACATCGGAGAGCGTGGGAATGGGCGTCGTCATCAGGCAGAGCTGGGCCGCTCTGCGTTGGGATCTTCAATACCCCCCGGCTTCGTTTGATACAATGTGCACGCAGTATTTTGATAAAAGCAAATGTTAATGTGGGGGAATCTCGTGTTTCCATGGGAAACCAAGTCTTTTTAACCCCACCGACCCATCCAGGAAAGCCCTGGAGGCTGTGCATGCCTTTGTGTAGTATCTGTTTCCATTAAGGCAAAGAAGTTAACAGCCCCCCTCGGCGCCCTCCCGGGGCCCACAGGGCCAGCGCCCCAGTTGGGTGCTGGGGCGTCGTGCGGATTATCTGCCAGGGCTTCGGTAACGTAAAGAAATGCCATGTCTTCTCAGACCTCTTTTCTTTGAAATCAAAGGTTCCCCTTTTCAAATAAACATTAGCATTTTAATCGCTGAGATGAGGCCCCCTCCCCCGTCGGCCCGAATGTGTGGAAGTGCCCGGGCCTGCTTTCAGGGCCCGGATAAAGGCTCATTCTCTGGGGTCCGCGGCGAGCGAGCACAGGGCTCGCCCTCGAGGGCCATGAATGGCGCCCGCGTTCACAGGCGCCCGTGAAACTCTTGCAGGCACTGGCAGCGCCCCGTGCAGCGGTGTCGTGAGAACGGCGCGGTCTCGGTGGACAGCGGCCCGTGAGAATGAGGGGGCTGAGGGCGGCAGGACCCCGTCTCTGTGACACAGGGCGGCGCCGGGAGAGCTGGGCACCGGCACCCACACCCTGGTGCCCTCGCCCTGCAAGCCTGGGTTCCTTTCTTCTCATTTATTTTGTATGTTTTTTCCCCGCCTGGCACAGACGTAGTTACCACAGTGTTACCGCCTGTATTCTCTCTGTTATGCTTTGTATCCTGGGGCTGTTCTGTAACTACCAGTCTGTGCTTCCCAATCCCCTCACCTGTCACCCAGCCCCCACCCCCCTCCCCTCTGGCAGCCACCAGTCTGTTCTCTGCGCCTGTGAGTCTGATCCTGTTTTGTTTGGTTGTGTTGTCCTTTAGATCCGTGTGTAAGTGAAATCCTATGGCGTTTGTCTTTCTCTGACCAACTGGTTTCACTTACCATGACACCCCCCAGTGCATCCATGTTGTTGCAAATGGTAAGATTGCACTCTTTTTCATTGCCGAGTAGTATTCCACTGTGTGAATGTACCACAGCTTTTTTATGCACGCGTCTCTGGATGGGCACTCGGGTGCTTTCATTGCTTGGCTCTCGTAAATAATGCCGCAGTGAACACAGGGGTGCGTGCGTTCTTAGTGTTTGTGTTTCCCTGGATACATAGCCAGAAGTGGAATCGCTGGGTCAGACGGCAGTCCCAGTTTGAGTTTTGTGGGGACCCTCCATACTGATGTCCACGGTGGCTGCGCCAGTCCGCGTCCCCACCCGCAGTGCGCCGGGTCCCCTTTTCCCCACAGCCTCGTGCTGACATCAGGCTTGTAGACCCAACGCCGCGCTTGGGGAGCCGGAGCTGCAGCCCCACAGCTTGCCTTCTTACAGTGTCCTGTCCTGGGGGGTCCTGACTCTGACCCTCCAAGAGGACACTGGCCTCAGGCGTTCTTCTCCTGCGTTGCTGACTGTGTCTGCTCTTCGGGCACAGCTGTTTCTGGTGACAGCTCTCCTGTGTGGTGCCTCTCGCTCAGGAGGGACATCGTTGGTAGGGACGAGGCTCCATCTGCCCCCAGCCATGGTCCCGGCACCAGGCTGCGGCCAGCAGGGGTCAGATGGCCGAGGCCCTGGCGGAGGTGGTTTTGCGCTTTCACCGTTGTGCGCCGAGTCGCTCCGTCACTTTGCTCATCTCTCTGGGATCTGCAGTGTGGCCAGGTCCTGTCACGTCTTGTCCCCGGGCCTTGCACTTCTCCCCCTCTGCTGACCCCGGCCCGCTGGCTGTGCAGAGCTGCCCCCCTCCCTTCCTCGTGGTTGCCTGGTGCCTCCCCAGGCACCTTCTCCGCTCACAGGCTTCACTGGTGACGCCGCTTGCTCTCTGGAGCCCCCAGACGCAGTTTCTGTCTGTGACTGTGCTCTTCCTGTCCCACTTAGGCTCCGCCCCTTCCCTCTCAGTCAGCTGCCTCGGCCCGGCCAGTCTCCGGGTCCCCAGGCCATGCCTGTGGGGGAGACTAAGGCTGGGAACCCTCCATCCCATTCGCTCACCTGCCATCCAGGCTGCAGGACCCTGGGCCTCCCAAGCTGAAGCCATGGTCAGAGGAGGGGAAGCCTCTGCCGGCCCCCAGGGCCCCCCATTGCCCCCAAGTGGAGGGAAGCGCTGCCTAACAGCGAGTTCCCGGGGGAGCAGGAACGAGTTCCTGGTGGTTGCAAGTTTGGGTCCCGCGAATTTCCCTCATATCCTGAACACAGGTGGCAGGGAGAGATCTTTTCTCAAAGTGGCCCTCTTGTCCCCCGGGGGGGAACCCCCAGTCGCGCTGCCCCGTGACCCGCACCTCGCACACCTCCTGAGGATGAACTTGGTTCTCTTTGACTCAGCGATTCGAAGTCCCCTCCTGTTCTGCAGGGTCCCCGTTCTCTCGCCGCCCTCCTGGTGCCAGGCCAGGGCAAGAAGGCGCTGTGCGCTATGTGTGACTTCGCGCAGCTGCTGAATTGGGACAGGTCGGGGGTGCCCGCGGGTTCAGTGGCGTCTCTTAGTGGGGGGCCAGGGTCACGTGCTGATGGGATGAACTGGCAGCAAAACCTTTCATACTTCAGTGAATCATGTGAATACTGAAAGTAACATGAGGCATTTGACCAAGAGTCAGCCCAGTGTGTCCCCCCACAGTGAGTGCGTGTGTACGTGGCTGCGATTGTGCGGGAAAGTGCCACTGGTGCCACACTTTTCCATTGGCTGTTTCCACACTAGCCGTTGGCATTGCTTTTTAGATGTCCTGCAAGTGCGTTCTCCTATTGGGGCAGCGGGGGAAGGCGGAGTGAGCCCCGTCCCCTCCTGGTGGCCCCATCCGCGTCAGACTCGGGTTCCAGCCCCGCAGCGGGGGAGAACGTCGAGCACGTCACACCACGGTCACTGCTCTCGTCTGTCCTCGTGTTGAAGGAAGGGCTCATTCTCCTTCTCCTTGTCCTTTCGGCACGCAGACTTCTGGAAGAACAAAGACGAGTCCTGGAATTTCGCTCAGGACTACGACCCGGAAATGATCAAGGAGGAGAAGCGGAAGGAGCTGGAGTCGGAGATCCGGGTGCAGGTAGAGCTGCCCCGCCGCTCTCGGCCATCACTGCGCCTCCTGTGTTTCCCCCCGTGACCGACCCAGAACTGAAGCTGTGTTTAAACTTCGCGTGGAAAACACGAGGCGTGCGGTCACCTAAAAGAGGTGTGTTCTGTGTTCACCCAGGTCGATGAGCTGATGCGACAGGAGCTGAAAAACTTGAAGCTAGCTGTGAACAGGGAAAAGGAGCTTCCGGCCAGAGCGAAAAAGAAGAAAGGAGGTAAAAATGTGAGTAGTGAGCGAGCTCGGGGAGGGATGAGGCCGAGGGCAGATTTAGACCCGCGCCCGAGCTCCAGTGGCGTGGCCAGCGTTGCTGCCCGGCTGACCCCCGCTGTCCCCAGGCCGTGGCACACGGGAACACACCTTCCCTTCCTCAGTGTCCCTGTTTCACCATGTGGCCCTGGGGGGACGGGCTCACGGCTGCGGTAAAGTCAACCCCTTGCCCTTGCAGAGCCATGTCACCCAGGCCCCAACGGGGGAATGGGAACTGTCAGAGGGGCCGGGCGTGTGCTCCAGGTGCCCATGCATCTGCCCCGCAGGTAGATCCGAGGGGGTGCGGGGCCGACGGCAGTGAGCAAGGTCCTTGGGGACGACTCGAATGTGAAATTGCCACCAATGCACGTCACAGTGCTTTGGAGCAGCCGGCGGGACCCCAGTCCCCTTGCTAGGCCCTGTGGGATCGTGGAAAACACGGAAACCATCTCTGTGCCTGGTCCCGGCACAGAGCTGCTGAACCCTCATAGACGTCCAGGTGACGAGCGCCTGGAGCCCCAGGTGTCCTAAGGAGGCGACTCTGCGTGGCTCCCGATGGGAAGTGTCCCAGGAAGACCAGGCCGAGCTGAGAAGCGCAGGACTTGAAGCCCCAGCGCCCATTCTCTACAAGGAAGACTGGCCGGGGCCGGGGTTGACCGCTGCACACGCCGACGTGGGGGGAGCCTCCATAGAAAGCCCCCAGGATGGGCCTCGGAGCGTTTTCGGGATGGTGCGCACGTCCACACACACCAGGAGGGTGACGCACCCCAACTTTCCGGGGACGGAGGCTCCCGCGCTGAGGACTTCCTGGACCCTGCCCTGCGTCTCGCTTCCCCTGGCTGTCTGCGCCCTTCACAATGTCCTTGAGGAAACCGGTGCACGTGCCTCCCGCGGGGCCATGAGCCCTTCCAGCACAGGAGGGGGCCCTCCGCTCTGCGGCCGCGGGGTCCAAAGCACCCACTGTGTGCACGGGACGGCATCGGCAGCGGTCCACGGCATCCGGCCGCTCCTGTGCTGACCGCAGGCTCGCCGAGCCACCGCGTAACGCGTCACTGCAGCTCCGTGCTGACCTTCCTGTCGGGGGCGTCTGTAGGGCTCACAACAGTCACGCCCTTCTTCATACATGAACACGTGCACACGTGCCAGCCAGCGTCCCCACGATGGCAGTGCTGGCCCCCCCTCGGAGGCTCCTCCCCTGCACTGCTCGCCCACTGTGATCACGGAGCCTTCACGTCGCCAGCGTTCCGGGGACCACGACGCCCCGTGAGAGCCAGACTCTCCCTGAGTGCTAGCGTATATAGGTGGGAAATTGCCATATTTACACCGAAATTCAGGGTCCAAAGAAAGAAATGAACAGTGTAGTGAAAAACGCGGTGTCAGAAATGTACACGGCAGGAGGCAGGCGGGACTCAAAGCCGGGTCAACACGAGCTGCCGACCGAGCGAGGACACACGAAGGACGTACAGGACAACGTGAACAAGCACCAACTCACGCTGGCCAGCTGGCCGAGGCGCTCCCGTGCCCCGCGCCACGGGAGGCCACGTGCGGCCTCTGCGTGGAATTCTTCCGCAGCCACAGAGAGGGGGGGAGTCTCAGATCAAGCATCTAAGCTCCCGCCCTGAGGACCTAGAGAAACAAGAGCAAAACTAAACAGGATGAGCAGAGAGACGATGACGCAAATAAAGCAAAAATCAGTGAAACAAAAAGGGAAGAGCAACAGAGAAAAATCAGTGAAACGGAGCTGGCCCTTCGAAAACAACCCACACAATTAACAAACCTCTACTGAGACTGACGGAGAAACAAGAAGACACAAGCGACCCACATCAGCCGTGAAACGGGGGAAGCCGCTGCTCACTACAGACGGCGAAAGGGTGACAAGTTACACTCGTGTAACTTCACGGCTTACACAGACGGGTGCGCTTCCCCCAACACACGGCTGCCGCCACCCGCCCCGGGGGCACGGCCGCCAGAGCAGCCCCGGGGCGGTCGAGGAACCCGACCGTGTCGTGCGGCAGCCCCCCACGTAGAGCTTCCAGGCCGAGCTGGTTTCGCTGGGGAGTGCTCCCCAGTGTCAACGCCACTTCTGCACAGCCGCTTCCAGAAAACAGAAGAGAAAGAAACGCTTTCTGACTCACTCTGTGAAGCTAGCTAGCATTGCCCTGGCTCAAAAATCGAAGGCAGCAGCAGGAAAAGGAACTAAGGGCCATCATCCTTCACGAAGGCAGATACAGATGCCCTTCACAAAATCGTACCAAATGGAAGTCAACAACGTGTGTAGAGTTGTAACCTGTGGCCCTGTGGGCTTGTCCCGGGAAGGCACGGTTAGTTCCGCATTTGAAAGTGAACAGCCGCCATCAGCTCTGTTCTCAGGATACAGAAGAAGAAAGTCACACAATTGTGACACCGATGCAGACAAATGCGTTTGCTGTGACTTAATGCCCACCACAGCAGGTCCCTCGGGACAACTGGGACGGGCCGAGCGCGATGACAAGCACCCGCAACACGCCGGCAGCTCCCCGTCCACCTCACGGGGGGAGAGGCGGCCTTTCCCTGCGTCTGGAGCAAGGCAGCTGTGCCTGGGAGGTTCAGCCGATGCGCTGGGACAGGATGGGGGTGTGCAGGGGTCAGAGGTGGGCTGGCCGTGGCAGGGAGGGGAGTGTGACCATGGAAGGGCCCGTGGAAGGGCCCCGGGGGGCACTGGGTCAGTGCTGCTGCGTGGGTCCAGGCGGCGACCTTGGGGGGAGCCTGGCAAAGGCGCCCTGCTTCCAACAGCTGCATGTGCATCCCCCGTCCTCTCAGAATTCAAAACTAGTTTGTAAAAAGCAGAGAACAATGTGAACGAAGCATAGCTATGTGCAACCACACCCGTGAACCCCACAGCCCTAGCACAGACTGAAAGGACCCAGACGTTAGGGGGTCCCCGGGGTGCGATTCCATGCTCGAGAGCCGGCAGGCCAAGTCTCCAGGGCCTGGGGGAGTGGTCACGTGCCACGGAAAGGCGGCAGCAGAGGGACTTCTGGGCGATGAAATCCTGCATGCTTCACTGGGCGTGGGCACGTGGTCACACGTAAGGTTACTGCAGCCCTGCGTGGACCGCAGTGTGTCTGTGGATACGCGTTACTGTGCATTAATTATGCTGCAGTGAAAACGAGCGAACGAGGACGTGGAAGACACAGAGGGGAGACAGAGTGCAGTGCTAGGAAAGGACCCGGCGGCCCGTCCCGTGCCCCCCGGGGCCTGGGCCGCCTGAGGAGGCCTGACACGGAGGATGAACAGCAAAGGAAGAGAGAGGCCAGGCTGGGGGGCTTCGTGCCGGTGCTGAGGACTCTCCACGGACCCGTGGGTCGCGCACGGTGTCGTCCGAGTGGAGAGGCGGCCTGACGGTGGCAAGGGCCACGCTCTCACCCTTCCCCCGGCCGCCCCGAGTCTCGGAAGGCAGAGCCCTTTGGGAAGCAGAGGTGGGCACCCGCCTGGCCCTGCGGGTGCCCGATTTCAGACCGGATGCTCCCGAGAGGGCACAGGGCACCAGGGACGAGCGCGGCTGACCACCACGCACACAGCACTCACCCTCCGTCCTGCCCGTGCCCGGGCCGGAGGAGGAGGACCGCAATGCTCAGGCCGCCAGGGATGCAGCTCGTCAGCTTCCACAGTGGTGACCGCACCCTCTGTCCACCCGGGGACACGGCCCTCCATTCATGAAAGCGCGGCTTCTGTCCGCTCCACGTCCACGCACCGCAGCCGGCTTCCCCCTCGTGCCCCCTGCTCTGCCGCCGCCGCACCCTCAGCTGATTTCCACAGTCATTTGCTTCCTTGTGTTTCCCGAATTGTTGGATGTTTCCATTTTCTTCCAGAAAAAGAAGGGGAAGAAAGGCAGAAAAGGGAAAAAGGAGGATAGAGACCTGACAGCCGACAGGTGAGGCGTGCGCTCATGCTGCTGTGGGGGCTCCCCGAGAGGACGTGGGACGCGCCTGAGTCCCCAGCCTTGGTCCGGCGGGGCCCTGTTGGTGCCCCCCCCCGCTGTCCTCCCTGGGTGTTGTGGGGACAGCGTGGGACCTCAGTGGCGCACACCTGTGCAAAGGGCAGCACCCCTGGGAGGGGCACCCGGAGGGTGAGCCCGGGGCAAGCTCGGCCCCACTGCTCCTGGGCTCGGTGACTTTTCTTAGGTTTTAAAACCCACGAGGTTCCTAAGAAATTGTTTAAAATACAGCATCCTGATCCAACTTTTGAGGAAATACTGAGACAGTATAAGACAACATCTGTTTCATCAAATTAATAGAAACCTTAAACCAGTATTCCTATAATAGTTTAAGGTAGTTTTAAAGTTGAAAATGTATCCCATACAAAAGTTCATTTCACTGGAGAGATTCCAAATAGAGGTTTGCGTGGGGGGCTTCTTAATATATTGTTTTGATTATTTTAGAGAGTAGTCAATTTTATGTTAATGTTTTGTGCATGCTATGTGTTTATATTAAAGAAATCATTCAAGTTAATCTACTACAGTTGATAGTTCCTTGACAAAGGTCAGACACTGTTATCCCAAATTCCATGCCAATCAAGACCTCCTTAATTCTCAGCAGAGAGCACACTACTTTAAATATCTTTGGTAGAATAAAATTCCAGTCACTCAGAGATTGGGGTCATTGAATTAACATTTATCCCAGTGGTATTTGGCTCCAATCTGATATTCCAAAATCTTTTAATCATGCGGACGGAGAGCCTGGGGCAGCCAAAGAGCTCTTTAAATACAGTCATATTTATAGTTTTTCAACCTAAAGAAAGACTCGGGCAGGACCAAAGAATAAGGCCCCTAGAAAAAAAAGGGAGGGAAGACAAAACATATCATAGGATCGTGCCAAACAACATGTGAACTTGGCCCGTCTGATTCCTGCGAGCCAAGCCCCAGTGAGCTTCACAGGGGGTCTCACTCCCCCAGCGAGCGGGGCAGAGTCTCCATGTGTCACCTCGGTCGCCGTAAATTACCCATGTTCCGGCCGTGTGCCCGAGGACCTCTTAGAAAAGTGGTTCTGACGTCAGCAAACACCACGGAGAAGCCAGCATCCTCCTAGAAGATCCTCACGCTCGGAGCCTCAGATGCCGTCTCTCTCGTTCTAGAATTATTTCCCCTGTAAGTCTTTGTTCTTTATAGATGGTTCTCTGAAACTCTTCTGCTAGTGGCTGAAAGGGAAACATCAATTTCCCGAAGGACGAAGGATCTGCCGCGGCTTGCCGACGCCGCCTGCATCTGTAACTGCGGGCTCCTTCCTGTCAGTGGGGAATGGCTAAGTCACGTCCGTCCGTTGTGAAGGCTGACGGACCGGCAGGCTGCAGGGGTGACCGCCGCTCTCCGCGGCCCGAAGACGTCACCTACTGACGGGACGTCAGCTGGACACATGGATGCGTGAAAGCATTATCTCTAAAAAGCCTAACTTATCCCCAAATTGTAGAAATGCCCCGGCAGCCCATGCCGTTGCCTGTGCACAGAGGCACTTTGAAGCCGGGCCGGTGGCAGCGCTCTGCAGGTGTGGCGGCCGGCCGGAGCACCACTGACCGTCCGCTCCCTTTGCAGGACCATCGAGTCGCTGTACAAGGAGCTGGTGGAAGAGGGGCTGCTGGTCCGCGCCCTGAAGGTCAACCTCTCGGACTACATCGGTAAGGCGCGCGGGCACCCGTGCAGCCCCCCTCGGGCTTCGAGTTCCCCGAGTCTGGCACCGGGTCCCGTGGGTGTGGGACCGCCCCCAGGCCCAGCCCAGGGCGGCTGGCAGTGTTCGCTGGACTTGGATGGACGTGAACTCATTCTGTGCCGTGAGCTCAGGGGTCCGTCTCTCTCCCCTCACGTGGCAGCAGCGGGTTTGGGAACCTCCTGGCCAGGTCCCCGGGGGCACTCTTTCTGGTCTGCGCCGAATGGAGGACGCAGTTCTGTGTGTGCAGCCGGCCCTGCCACAGCTCGGCCCTTCCGGGAGGGTCCTTCCTGAGGGTCTGCCGCAGAAGTCGTTGGGAGGAGGGGAGTGGGGACATTGGTTGTCACCATCTTCAACACAATGCCCTGAAAACACAGTTAAAGCTTAAAACGCGGCGCAATCCCCCCACCTCACTCAGGCGTCGTTTTCACCAGCACGTCCACGGAGGGCAATCACACCCGGGAAATCTGACATCGCTGATCAGTTTCACCTGGTGACCTCACAGTGTCCTGTGTACCTGTTTGTGTTTTTCAACCCAAGTCCCGTCAAGAACCTCGGGCGAGACGGCCGTTGCTTTTTCACTTCCTTTCCGTCCTCCCCGGAACAATGGCCGGCCTTTCCGCCTTCCCCGGTGTTGGATGGCTTTCAGACGGTCTGAGCTCTTTCACAGGCTGGGCTGCGGCTGCCTCGGATCTCTGGTTTTCTTAGGACGTGACTCACGGCAAACATCTGTGTTGTACCAGGAGAGCCGCACAGGCGATGCCATGTCCTTCCCTGCATTTCACGTCGGGGACGCACGGTGACACTTTGTCCCATTGCTGGTGACAAGTTTAGTCACTGGCCAGTGAGCTTTTCCCCAAATTTCCCGCGTGTGAAACTTCGTTTTCCGCCCTTTAATTACAGGTAACGGGGGTGTGGGGCTGCAGGGAGGATCTGTGCGTAGCCCTCTCGGTGGGGCGGGCCCCGCGGGTGAGTTTCGCTGCATCGGGCGTTGCATGGCGGGTGTCGATGGGGACCCTCTGTTTCCAGCCCCCTTCTGCGTTCGTTCACCCCGTTTGTCCAGGGAGAGATGTCCCCCACCCTCCCTGTGACTCTGGTGTCATTGCAGGCACTTGCGCTCACTCTCTTTGTTTTTAATTGTTACAATTCAGTTCCATCCTATTCACTCTTATGTTTACATTCGCCCGGCTGGTCTGTGGGAGCGAGATGTTGCCCTCTGATCAGAAACCGATGACTTAGTCGCCCCCCGGAAGGCGCTTTCTCCCCGAGGCCTTGGAAGGGCCTCCCATATCCTAACAGCACTAGAATTTTACCAGGATAGATACTGGACTGTGTGTTGGGTTTCTGTTTATTTTGTGTGTTTTCTTGTTCCAGTACCTTGGGGTTTCTGCCTGGATTCCCTTGATTATATTCTGTTGATTCCATTGACATGAAAAAAGTGGCGTTTCTAACGGCGCCCTGTCTGTGCGCTTGTGGTCGGGGTGGTCGCATTCCCACCTCCTGGCCTGCTCTCTCCTTCCACGCCACGTGGGTCGTGTCCACCACCGAACTCCTCGTGTTTGTTTAGTGCACGCCTGGCACGTGGCACGTGGCAGTCTGCAAACTCATGGACCTGTGTCTCGCCTTCTTATTAATTCCTTACCCGTCCAGACTTTTTCAGTGACCTCTTGGTCAGTTTCCCTGCCCCGCCTGAGGCCCCAGCGAATGGGGTCAGTGCCGAAGGTGACCGTCAGTGGGAACAGCCTCGCCTGAGGACACTGTTCGCACTGCCACACCGGCCGACACCCTTCGATCTGCTCCAGGTTTCCCCACCTTTTTCCAGGGGAGGCCCTTAGCTTAGAAGACAATGGTGGGTCTTCTCAATCCCCCCCCCCATTTAAAAGGCAGACCGACTAGGTCATGAATACAAAATCCTGCAGACAGTACTCACACCCAGACTACACGGCAGGGCTTCCCCTGAGGCCTGAAAGTACAAGCCACAGGGACAGGGGACAGAAGAGGCACCCGCTGGAGAGGACAGCGGGATGGGAAGAGGGCTACCCACCTCACTAGCCGGTCAGCGCCGAGGGTACAACAGGAGCGGACGAGGCGGCGGGAGCGGTCGCCCCGTGACCCACCACAGCCCCCTTCCAAGAAGGCCCTACTCTGGGAAGACACTCTTGGGAACAGAATTACAACTGCACGGGACGAGGACACGAGAGATCAGAGAGCAGGTCCCGAAGAATTGGGGAAGGGGCACAGAACGAGCACCTCTGAAAAAGCAAGCCGCCACCATCCTCTGAACAGAAACGAGAACAACGGTAGGAGGCTCTGCGGCGTTTTAAAAGCTACCCAACAACTTCTGAAAACAAGGCACGTCCCTGCACATGGTTTCGGCCAGGGAAAGCGTTCAGCAGTGCAAGGCGTCGGTGAGAAAGACAGAGTAGGAAGAAATTTACATCCCAGGACACGCCCACACGGCAGGCAGAACCGGAGCCCACTCTTTCAGGCCGCGCTACGTACACGGAGAAAACTGTGGACGATGCCCTGTGCCCGCCGTTGAATTGGGTTGTTGGTCTTCCTGGAGTGGAGTCACGTGGGTTCTTCATCTGTTTTGGAGATCAAACCCTTGTCCGAGGTCTCACTGGCAAGTGTGTTTTCCCATGCGGTTGGTTCCCTTTTCGTTTCGCTGATGTTTTCTTTAGCTGTGCAGAAGCTTTTTGCTTTGATGAGATCCCATTTGTTTATTCTTTCCCTTATGCCCCTTGCTCTAGGGGGCGTATCAGTGAAAATATTGCTTTTTAGAATATCTGAGATTTTCCTGCTGATGTTCTCCTCTAGGACTTTTATGGTGTCATGACTTATATTTATAAGTCTGTTATCCACCTTGAATTTATTTTTGTGTATGGTGTAAGTCAGTGCTTGAGTTTCTTTTTTTTTTTTTGCATGTAGCTGTCCAGATTTCCCAAAACTATTTGTTGAAGAAGCTATTTTTACTCCAAATTATGCTTCTGCCCTCTTTGTTGAAGATTAATTGACCACAGAGACTTGGGTTTATTTCTGGGCTCTCTGTTCGGTTCCATTGACCTATGTGTCTGTTCTTATGCCAGTACCAGGCTGTCTTGATGACAGTGGCCTTGTAATATAGTTTGATATCAGGAATTGTGATCCCTCCTGCTTTGCTCTTCTTTCTCAAAATTACTGCAGCTATTCAGGGTCATTTATGGTTCCAAGTTTTTGAAATGTTTGTTCTATATCTGTGAAATATGTCATTGGTACTTTAACAGGGGTTGCATTGAATCTATAAATTGCTTTGGTAGTGTGGACATTCTGATGACATTAATTCTTCCAACCCATGAACATGGCACATGCTTCCATTTGTTTGTGTCTTCCTTAATTGCTTTCTTCAATGTTGTGTAGTTTTCTGAGTACTGGTCTTTTACCTCCTTGGTGAGGTTTATTCCTAGTACTTTATTTTTCTTGTTGCTATAGCAGATGGGAGATTTTTCCTGATTTATGTTTCTGGTATTTTGTTGTTGGTTACAGAAATGCCTTTGATTTCTGAATATTGACTTTGTGTGTGAGAATATCTTAAATAGAATTAGAGCAACTCGGGTATGAGTCGGCAAAACTTAAGGAATGTTAGTCATAAAGGG
>PVJI01031696.1:0-12905 GCA_004026765.1 Micronycteris hirsuta
TCCCATGAATAATCAATCCAATGTAAATGTGTCTTAATGCCTCTAATAAAACCCCCGGCTGGGCAACCCACGAGGTCTTTCTCCCCAAGATGGGCGATGGTGGAGGAGACCCGTGGCCGCAGGATTTCTTCCCCCCGCGTGTCTTAGTGTGAGATTTATACACGCATTGGTTACGGTCAACCCCGGGTTCCAGCAGGTCCGATCTACCCCACGACAGTCCCCGGTGAGGGCCATGTGAGAGGCAACCTCTTTCTCCCTCCCTTCTCCTCTCTCTGAAAATAAATAAATAAAATCTTAAAAAAAAGCAACAGGGACTCTAATCATACAGAAAGTGTCAAGAATTGCATTTTACCAATTATGAATTGTGTGCAGTTATGTAATCATAACAAAACTTACACTAAAATATTTAATTCCAAATAACACACATCTTAAAAATTATGAAGTAAAAATCATCCTGACTAACAAAATCCTCATTTCTTCCAGGAATCTTTGTTCTCTCGGCTTCATCATCCTAAAACACAGGAGCATGCCATCTCTAGCCAAGGGAATGTCTCTCTTCTATTGAATGGCTACAGGCTTTGTAGGGTTTTACTTAAGCGTCTACACATGCAATTTCTCACAACCCTCCTTGATTGCCCACTCTGGGAGGAAACCACAATGCTAATTATTATCAGGTGTGAAAATGCTATTCTCAGAAATCAGGATGCTGACGGATGACATCTTCAGTGTCTCAGGATTTCCTATTCCATCTCCTGCCTCAAATCCACAATTGCTGGTTTTGCATCTCTGGAAATTTACCTAACCATTTTGAGTTTTATTTTTTTTAATGTGTAAAATGCAGACCATAATAGTTTATACCTCACTGGGGCTGCTGTGAAGATTGAGTTAAAGTAAAATGTGCACAGCAACTCAATAAAGACTTAGTAAATGTTAGTTGCTACCATTATAGTGGTTATCATTATTATTATCCTTTCTTCTTGTTTTCTTATCCAACATGTAAGAGACAACATGAATCAGCACTACATTTAGAGTGAGAAGAACTGCTTTCTTTACAATAGGCTGCTACTTTGATCTCATGTGCAAAATTATTTAGCTGAACAGAGAGAAACTGAACACTTAAATCAATTCTGCATTACCACAGTCATTCCATTTGCTGCACCGAGTGCATTAGAGCCCACTGCAGGATTTTTGAATCTTTCCTCCTTTTCAACCACCATAATTTAGAATACTAAATCATTCCCTCCATCTCAGGAAAGTGAAATAGTGTTTTTGTTGCTGAAACTTGACTGCGTAAGTGCATGGGTCAGTCAGAGTTCTTATCTTTGTACTCTGATCTTGTATCATGCCTGTTTCCCTTTTCATCCTTTTAGGAATTTTCCCATACTACAACATTAACTGCATTCATCTTATAAATTATACCTTAAATAACAAAACACCAGAATCTTGGAAACTTCTGGAATTAAGGGTTCTAGATATTGATGGTTCCTGGTAATTTAAAGTGAGCTGTGGCTGGTGTGGCTCAGTGGATTAAGTGCTGGCCTGCAAACCAAAGGGTCACCAGTTCGATTCCCAGTCAGGGCACATGCCTGGGTTGTGGGCCAGGTTCCCAGTAGGGGGTGCATAAGAGGTAACAACACATTGATTCTTCTCTCCCTCTCTTTCTTCCTCCCTCCCTCTCTCTAAAAATAAATAAATAAAATCTTAAAAAAATAAAGTCAAATTTTATGGTCATAAGTTTGGGCATTTAGCATGGATTTTGAATACCCTTCTATTCTGCAAAGAGTCAAATTAGCTTCTTGGATTTTTTTAGCTCTTCCAGAGATCAGATTGAGGGGATGTCTAGGGAGTTATTGATATCTTGTGTCCTGGCTACCATTTTGGATTATAGTTACATCCCTAGTTCAGGATGTTGTAACCCATTCATAGACTGATTGTAGTTTGTTCTTACAAGTTGGCACTATGAGTACAGCCTGGGAACAAGAATAGAATGAGGATTTCTTAGGAGTGAGAGCAGTGGCAGCAGCAGCAGGGAAGGAAGAATGCTTATACGATGCACTAAATACTCAGCAATATCTTGAAGAACTCATCTCTTTATGGGTGTGTGAGCAAATGGGTAATACCATTGGGTAGAAACCTTGGCGATTTTGAGATTTGTGTGCTGGTGAGGACCTTCGGAGAGTCCTTGGGACAGTCTCAAGAGAAATGACACAGATTTCAAGGTGCGATCTGTCTTTCTTTTGAGTTTGGCCAGTTTTTATTTAGTGTTTCTAAAGAACATCATGCTCTTGTCCTTTTGCTTAACGTCAAGCCCAGAGCATCAGTGCAGTCATGGGAGGGTAATTTCTTCCAGAGGATTAGAAAGAAGGCCTAGAGTGTGGGGGAGGATATAGCTCCATTGCTTTATGATAGTCAACTGGATATCAGGAGCAGGCTGATTAAACATTTTAGACAGAAATATAAAGAAACTGCTGTGAGCTTTCCATGGGAAACCTTTCAGCTTAGAAGTTTCTCGCTGAAAGGACTCATCTGCTGTCTAGCAAATAACACTGATAACATACAGATACTATGCATTCATGGACATTTTATTATCTGCCTTTTCTTATTTGTTTTCATTGTTGAAATAACAAGCTTTGAAAATACCATCAATGTCAGAGACATATGCCTTTGACCTTCACCACTGACTCCTGGAAACCCATAGGGAAGCGGACGGTACTGTGAAGTGAACAAAAGCTCAATCCAGAGCAGGAATTTATTGTTTCTGAAACATAAACTGAAATCGACACCATAAGAGTTATGAGTACATGTGATTACTGCTTAACGAGTTTAACCACTTTTATCTTCTTAGTTGTCAAGCAAAAATGTCGCCACCCAGAATACTTAACATAATAGACCACAAGAAACAAAGTAATAAAACACACTTTTCCCACTAGCTCTCTGACACTATTATTTACTTCACTGTGGTTGAGTAGGGGAGTGATTTTTATGGGATTGCTTTATTCATTCTTTAAATAAATGTTTGTTGAGCACCTACTGTGCACAAAAGATTATATAAACCTTGTGTAAATGACAGCAGCACATGGACAAGTACAAAAAGGGACAAATGGCATAACAATAAAGGGGTGAGCATGGATTCTTATTTTTCCCTGCCTTTGTCTTGTGTGGATTTTTTCCTTCATTTATCTGAAAGGATATACTGGTAACTTGACAGCTGATGATGTCCCACTTAATCACCCTGTTATTTCTGTGGCAAAGAAGCTGTTAGAAATTGTGCTGATTTCAGAGCAGTGGGAACCTCCTTGCTGGTAACATTCCCCTAACGCCAGGGGCAACTGAATGAGAAAATATCACTTTAGTCCAGGAAGCATTTGAATTGATTTTGGTGTGCGTACACCTACTTCAGTAATAGACCATTCTCTAGAGGGCAAGCTTTTGGGAAAATCAACTATGGTGGATGCCATGATGTGCTGATCCTTTTTCAGGAATGAAGTACTTGCTCCCCCAGCTCCTAGAAGTGCTGTATGCAGGTGATCTTCAGTTGTTAGTCTCTTTGGAGATTGCCCCCACTGAAGAAAACTGCCTCACCCAAGATTTTGCCTTCTCCCAGGGTTAGTATGCATCCAATAACTGACTGATCGGTGCACAGACATGAAGGCTTGACCCTTTTGCACTAACCTGAGACAACACTGAGGTCATCACAGCTTTATAGAAACCTGTAGACTTTGCTAAACCTTTGGTGGGCCTGCAGCACCACCCAACCTCTCCTTCTGTCCACTATAGCTTCCTTTCCCTCCTTTTCACAGGGATGAACCCCTAAAATGCTCCCTAGTCAATTTCTTGACATGCTAATCTCTATCTGAAATGTTGTTTTCCAGAAACTCAAACTGTGACATTAACCCTCCAGAACTCAGAAGTAGGTAGGAAAGGAACACAAGAAACTACTATAATTATCATCAACATCTTACACAAAAGGCTTGTGGACCAGGTAAAGCAAAATCGGCACAGAGATGGGTGAGCAAAGTATTCTTTGTTTCTGTGTGTTCTTGGTGAGTGCCTGTGTTATGCACATGAGTATGTGTGAGGCTGTGTGTACTATAACAGTGGCTGAGCATTGCTAATGACTTCCTCTCTGCAGTGTAATGACAGTTGGCAAATAGAGATGGAGGTAAGGATGAGTATAAATATAGCACATTGCTGGAGTAGTGTCTGTAGCTGTTTGCAAGCAAAGATACTCCAAAAGCCTGATAGCTATGAGGATGTTGTATGTGTCTTTTTGGCTGGTGTATTTGCCAGTTTTGAGCATTACACATGAATTCTGATGTTTTTGGCAGATGGCATTGAAAAAAGATGGTTAAACCTCTGGCTTATTAAAGAGGAGGAAGCGTTTCTAAATGGAATGGAGGAAAGATTTAAGGGAAAGAACTGCTTCTAAAAATGTTAAAGGGCAGGAAGATATAGGAGAAATCCAAGTCAATAATGTGTGTAGACATGATTTTAACATTGCCTCAAGACCAGTATCAGAAAGTAGATGATGGAGTTTGGGTAGAAAAGTTGAGCATGTGTGACATGGAATGAAAACACACTGTTGAAAAAATAGAGGCCACCTCTGATTTATTCATATCTCTATCACTAGTGCTTAGCACAGTGTCTGGTACATAGTTGGTACTCACTATAGGTTTACAGCATGAGTGAATAAATGGTAATAGATAACTGAGTGTAAGTATATGAAGACTGTAGAGGAAGAAAAGAACACAAAGTTGGTGTTGATTTATGGAGGCATCATGGGCTTTGGGATGAGCATAAATGGAAGTGAAAAAATTAGAATGGTTGAGAGCCCTAGCTGATGTAGCTCAGTGGATTGAGTGTGGGCTGCGAACCAAAGGGTTGCAGGTTCGATTCCCAGTCAGGGCACATGCCTGGGTTGCAGGCCAGGTCCCCAGTGGGGGCCACGTGAGAGGCAACCACACATTGATGTTTCTCTCTCTTTTTCTACCTCCCTTCCCCTCTCTAAATTTAAATAAATAAAATCTTTAAAAAATTACTTGTCTGGTGTAGCTCAGTGGACTGAACGCGGGCTGGGAACCAAGCGGCCCCAGTTCGATTCCCAGTCAGGGCACATGCCTAGGTTGCGGGCCAGGTCCCCGTGAGGGCCATGTGAGAAGCAACCATACATTGCTGTTTCTCTCCCTCTCTTTCTCCCTCACTTCCCCTCTCTCTAAAAATAAATAAAAAATAAAAAAATCTTTAAAAATAATAAAAAAATAAAATTAAAAAAATTAGAATGGTTGAGAACAATATTCTAGGTAAAAGGAGTCATAGGGGTAAAAGTAGGGGGGCTGGAGTTGTAGGGTAGAAAAGAAAATCTATAGGAAAATAAGGTCTGAGTTGGTAACTAAGGAAAGAGAAGGGTCTAAAGGTGAGTTAGTGTTAACAGCAAGGGCTCAATGCTTGATGCACATAGAAGCCAGTACTACGGCATGGACTTCTGAGAAAAGATAAAGCTTTCATTTGTGAGCTCAATCAGCAAGGATACAGGAAACAAAATTCAAATCTGTCACTATGATTGGGGTTTTAAGGTGAGATTTAAAGGAGTAAGAGTAGGGAAATTATGCACATTCATTGGAATTACATCATGTAGTGTAATGAAATGTTATTGTACAGGTAGGGGAAGTTTATACAATTTCATGGATCTCATGTACAAATTTGAGAGGAGTTAATACACAAAGTTTGCAGGGGATTTTAGCCTTGTGGCATCAAAATCTTGTCTTTAGGGCAAGATTTTTCTTTCTGTGTAGCCTCCACAGACTGGTTGAGAATGGTAGGGTCTTGTGGCTCGCTTTTCAGGAAGTGGGTTGGATTATTCAGTTTCCTGTTGGCTATGATCTGAGACCTCTTTGTTCCATTCTAGTCCTGTGGAAAACAGGACTAGGCTGGATGTGGGTAATCTATTAATCTGCTGTTATAGTTGGACAGGTTAATGGGGAAACTGGAGGGTTCCAAATGGCTTTGACTTGATCGGTGAAGAACCATCCAGAGCCCTTAAAGAGAGGACATAAAATGGTATTTTACAAATATGGGTATCTTTATCCTGCAGGATGTGTGTTTTCTAGTTATCATTCTTGTCACCATCACCATCATCACCTTCAATTAACATTTAACACTCAAATTATTAAAAATAGCCAAATTCTCTATTAATTTTGATAAATTGACAACATGTATTTAACTCATCTTCCTCCCAATACCCAAATGATGGAAATGAAAGAAAAATGTGTAAACTCATGACAATGAAGAGAATGATATAATTCTTCTCAGAATCAATTGAATGTCCCCAGATAAAAAAATTCTACATTCTGAAATTTAATAGATACACAATATAATGACAGAAATTACAAGTCAACAATATCTAAATATGTAGAACTCCCATCCTCTATCCACTTCCCTCACCTTTCATGGGCATTTAAGGAAAAACTCTGATATGAAAAGAGACTGAGGTAAACCAATAGGAATAAAAGTAATTATAGAGAGGAAAGATAGTTTAGGGGAATAAAGGGGTTTTGAAATTAGGATTAATAAATTAAAAATAAAACAAATATACAATATTATGAAAAGAAAAATCTGAGAACAAGAATGAACACTTAGAAATTAGAAATATTATTGCATTATATATATTTATGTGATCTGTGGGGCTGTCTAGGAAAGTCCAAAATCACTAGAAGGGTAGGCTGGGACTCTTAGACAGAAAATAATGCTTCTTTCTACAGGTGGAATTATTCTTCTTCAGGAAAACCCCAATTCTGCTTTTAAGGCCTTTCAGGTGATTGGGTCAAGCTCACCCAGATTATGGAAGATACTCTCCTTTACTTAAAGTAAATTAATTGTAAATATGAAACACATCTATAAAATACCTTTACAGCAACATCCAGATTAGCATTTGATAGAATAACTGGGCACCTTAGCTTAGCCAAGTTGATACATAAAATTGGCTCTCACAAATGAAAACAACAAGAAAAAAAAAGCAGGTCCATTCAGTATGTCTAACATCTGACCAATTAGGAGTTCTAGAAAAAGAGAACATATGAGAAGAATAATTTATCAAAGCAACAATATGGAAAGGAAAACCAATTCTAATACTGAAGATCAGAAGTATGAGTACCCACATTGAAAATGCACAATGCATGTCCAGCATAAGGAATCAACAAACAAAACCCTCATCTGGAAAAATCACCAACGATAAAGTTCAATTCTTAAAAATATTCATTGTCAAACTAGATACCAAAGGATAATGGAGCATGACCTTCTAAGGTATGACAGAATAATTTTTAGCATATAAATTCTCCCTTCCTCTAACCCAGTCTGCCCTCAAATATGAGGGTAGAAAGAGACTTGTCTTCTATACATCTTATCTTAGGATATTTTTTCTTTTTTGATTTAATCTTTATTTTATTTTTTCCATTACCATTTACTTGCCTTATATGCCCCTCTCCCCAGCAATCACACTGTTGTCCATGTCCACGAGTCCTTTTCCCTCAATCCGTCCACAACCCTAAACATCACCCCTACTAGCTGTCATCTGCTCTCCATCTATGAGTCTGTCTCTGTTTTGATTGTTAGTTCAGTTTGTTCATTAGATTCCACATATTAATGAAATCATATGGTATTTGTCTTTCTCTGACTGCCTTATTTCACTTAGAATTATGTTGTCCAGGTTCATCCATTCTGTCACAGAGGGTAAAACTTTTTTTTCTTTTTTACAGCCAAGTAGTATTCTATTCTGTAAATGTCCCATAGTTGTTTTATTTACTCATCTACAGATGGACACGCGCTGCTTCCATATCTTGGTGATTGTAAATAACACTGCAATGAATATAGGGGTGCTTATGCTTTTTCAAATTAGAGTTTTGGGTTCCTTTGGATATATTATCAGAAGTGAGATCACTGGGTCAAAAGGTAGATCCATTTTTATTTTTTTGAGGTATCTCCATACTGCTTTTCACAGTGGTTGCACCAATCTGCATTCCCACCAACAGTGCACAAGGGTTTCCCTTTCTCCAAATCCTTCCAAGCACTTGTTGTTTGTTGATTTATTGATGATAGCCATTCTGACAGATGTGAGATGGTATCTCATTGTGTTTTTTATTTGCATTTCTCTGGTGATTAGCGACTTCGAGCATCTTTTCATATGTCTATTGGCCATCTGCATATGCTCCTTGGAGAAGGTCCTTTGCCTATTTTTAATTGGGTTGTTTGTTTTTTTGGTGTTGATTTTTATAAGTACTTTATAAATTTTGTATACGAACCCCTTATCCAATGTATTGATGAATATGATCTCCCATTCTGCATGTTGACTTTTTATTTGTTGATGACTTCTTTTGCTGTGCAAAAACTTTTTAGTTTCATGTAGTCCCATTTGTTTACTTTTTCTTTTGTTTTCCTTTCCTGGGGAGATACATCCAATAAAAAATTTCTATGGGCAATGTCCAAGATTTTGTTGCCTATGTTTTCTTCTAGGGTTTTTGTGGTCTCGGGTCTAACATTTAAGTCTTTGATCCATTTTGAATTTATTCTTGTGTGTGGTATAAGAAGGTGGTCTAGTTTCATTTTTCTGCACATATCTGTCCAATTTTTCCAACACCATTTATTGAAGAGATTATCTTTATCCCATTATATGTGCTTGCTTCCTCTGTTGAATATTAATCAACTATAAAGGTGTGGTTTCATTTATGTTCTCTCTGTTCTGTTCCATTGATCTATTTATCTGTTTTTATGCCAGTACCAGGCTGTTTTGATTACTGTGGCCTTGTAGTATAGTTTGATATTACATACTGTGATTCCTCCACCTTTGTTCTTTCTCAGGATTGATGTTGCCATGTGGGGCCTTCTGTGGTTCCACATAAAATTTTGAAACATTTGTTCTAGTTCTGTGAAATACATCATTGGAATCTTGGTACGGCTTGCATTGAATCTATAGGTTGCTTTGGGTAGTATGGATGTTTTAACGATGTTAATTCTTCCTATCCTTAAACATGGTATGTACTACCACTTATTTGTATCTTCTTCAGTTTCTTTCCTCATTGTCTTATAATTTTCTGAGTACAGGTCTTTTACATCCTTGATTATGTTTATTCCTAGGTATTTTATTCTTTTTGAAGCAAATGTGAATGAAATTGTTTGCTTTATTTTCCTTTCTGTTAGTTTGTTATAGGCATATAAAACAATAGGATAAGATATTAATTTTGTATCCTGCTACTTTGCTGAATTCATTTATCAGTTCTAGAGTTTCTTGGTTGAATTTTTTGGGTTTTTTATGTACAGTATCATCTTTCTGCAAATAAAGACTGTTTTATCTCGTCCTTTCTAATTTGGATGCCTTTTATTTCTTCTTCTTTTCTGATCATTGTGGCTACCACTTCCAGTACTAAGTTGAATAAAAGAGGTGAAAGTGGACGTTCTGTCTTGTTCCTGATCTTAAAGAGAACAGTTGTAGATTTTGCCCACTGAGTATGATGCTAGCAGTGGATTTGTCATATATGGCCTTTATTATGTTTAAGCATGTGCCCTCTGTTCCCACTTTGATGAGAGTTTGGGGTATTTCTGGAGGATATATTATGGCAAAGCAATGGTGTGACCAACACAAAGGAAGACATGGAATCCAAGAAATGGTGACACTCCAGGAGAGTGGTAAAGAGAAATCCCAGGATGAGAGCTACAGATCAATCATCCAAGGCCCAGGGAGCTACCCTGCTATATGGAACAGGAGGATGAAGTATTGAGAGAAGGAGGCTTTTTTACACACATACATACCATTGTACAACACAGAAACACACTATGATAGAATGGAGAGTTTAATCATTTGTTTGGGAGAGAAAGGCATCTCAGGTGAATGGGAAGATATTATTATTAGTATAATTTTGTGTTTAAAGATTATACCTGTTACAATACAGATGAATCTTGAAAACATGCTAAGTGAGAGAAAACAGTCACCAAGGACCAAACATAGTATGATTTCATTTAGATGAATTGTCAAGAATAAGCAAATCCATAGAGACAAAAAGTAGATAAGTGGTTGCCAGGTATAGAGTAGGGAGAAATGAGGTCTATGTGTGTGTTGGGGCAAAGGGGAATGATGGCTAAGGGATTCAGGGTTTAATTTTTGGGCAACAAAAAATGTTCTAAAACTGTAGTGGTGGAATCATGACTCTGAATATACTAAACAGCACTGGTCATACACTTTAAATTGGTGAATTGTATGGTACTTAGGTTATACCTCAATAAAGCTGTAAAAAAAGCTCATAATGACTAACTGGAAGATCCTCAAAGGAAAAACATGCTGTTATCTTACCAGCCTAAGGCAGTATTTACAGAAGGCTCTCTACCATCCACTGACTATCTTCCAGTTTTCTAGCCTTGACTGTCTTCTCTGTGTTTTTATCAGCCACTTTCCTTTGTTCACAATGGTTCTGCTCCTTGGCTGAACTCTTTCATCTCAGACCTAGCCCTTTCACCCTGATTGGTCTTTAGTGCATTGTCCCATTCTCCCACAGATCACACCGGCTCCCCTAATTTCCGCCAACCACAATACTGCTTGCCTTCCTCTTGCCTCAGTTTGCCAAGTTATTTCTAGCACATCATGAAATTAGCCTCCCTAAAGCCCATGCTGATATATCTCTTTTGCAAAATAACATTCACCACTCTCAACACAGGTGATGCTGGGAGACCACCTGCCACAGATGCTGGAGTGAGGGGTTCCTAAACTGGGAGGGAGATTAGATTAGAGTGACATGGGATTCTCACATTTAATGTGCTCATGAATCAACTGGAGATCTGGCTAAAATGCAAATTTGATTCAGCAACTCTAGGGGCTGAGGTTGTGCATGTCTAACAAGCTCCCAGGTGATGCTCCAGCTGCTGGTCCTGAGACCCCACTTCAAGCATCAAAGAAATAGAGGATCTCTGATGTCTGTTTCAGCTCTGAAATTCCACATCATACCTGAGCAAACTGATAGGAATCCTAGCTACACATCATGTAACATGGCTAATACAGCTTGTAAACATGAATTCTTTTTTATAGGTCCCAACAGTGCAGGTAAGTTACAATGTAATAGAAAGGAAAATGGCTTTTCTCTTATACAAGATAATATTACTAGCAGTCAGAAGCATATCAATCAAACATGTAACATAAAATATTATCAAAATACTAGTGAATCTTCTTTATCTCATGGAACTTCATTAATTTCTGGGGAATGTTTTTATTTGACTCATATTTAAAGGTCATATGTGAATGAATGGTACATAAAATCATTGTAGAAGCCAGGAAACTGGGCCAGGGGTAAGAGAAAGAGAGAACCCTAAAGCACTATGATGATTTTAATCTCAACGATTGATTCACAGCTTTAGAAGGTCAATAGAGCCCTAGATGGTATGGCTCAGTGGATTGAGTGCCGGCCTGTGAACCAAAGGGTCGCTGGTTTGATGCTTAGTCAGGGCACATGCCTGAGTTGTGGGAAGGGTCCCCAGTAGGGGGTGCATGAGAGGCAACCAAACATTGATGTTTCTTTCCTTCTCTTTCTCCCTCACTTCTCCTCTCTCTAAGAATAAATAAAATAAAATCTTTAAAAAAACTTGTGTTTTTTTAAAAAAAGGTCAATAGAGCCTGGCTGGTGTAGCTCAGTGGATTGAGTGCGGGCTGGAAACCAGAAGGTCCCGGTTTGATTCCTGGTCAGGGCACATGCCTGGGTTGCAGGCTAGGTCCCCTGTGAGGGCCATGTGAGAGGCAACCATACATTTCTGTTTCTCTCCCTCTATGTCTCACTCCCTTCTCCTCTCTCTAAAAATAAATAAATAAAATCTTTAAAAAATCATAAAAATAAAAAAAAGGTCAATAGATTATAAAACCTATAGATTTCCTGGTTACACTAATTATTATCATTACTGTTATTATTTTTTAAAATATATTTTGTTGATTATGCTATTACAGTTATCCCATTTTCCCCCCTTTCTTCCCCTCCGCCCCCATACCCCCTCATTCACCGCCCTTTAGTTCTTGTCCATAGGTCATACACATAAGTTCTTTGGATTCTACATTTCCTATACTATTCTTAACCTCCTCCTGTCTGTTTTCTACCTACCATTTATTCTACTTATTCTCTGCCCATTTCCCCTCTCTCTCTCCCTACCACACCCCTGTTGATATCCCCCCATACCTTATATAAATCCCTTTAACATTTCATACAATAAAGGCTGGGTGATGATGAACTCCTTGAACTTGACCTTGTCTGAGAATCACTTTATCTGCCCTTCCATTCTAAATGAGAGTTTAGCTGGGTAGAGTATTCTTGGATGTAAGTCCTTGCCTTTCATGACTTGGAATACTTCTTTCCATCCCCTTCTTGTCTGCAAGGTCTCTTTTGAGAAATCAGCTGACAGTCTTATGGGAATTCCTTTGTAGGTAACTGTCTCCTTTTCTCTTGCTGCTTCTAGGATTCTCTCCTTATTTTTAATCTTGGGTAATGTAATTATGATGTGCCTTGGTGTGTTACTCTTTGAGTCCAATTTCTTTGGGACTCTCTGAGCTTCCTGGACTTCCTGAAAGTCTATTTCCTTCACCAGCTTGGGGAAGTTCTCCTTCATTATTTGTTCAAATAAGTTTTCAATCCCTTGGTCTCCCTCTTCTCCTTCTGGCACCCCTATGACTCGAATGTTGGGATGTTTAAAGATGTCCTGGAGGTTCCTAAGCCTCTCCTCAGTTTTTTGAATTCTTGTTTCTTCATTCTTTTCTAGTTGGATATTTTTTTCTTTCTGCTGCTCTACTCTGTTGATTTGAGTCCCAGTTTCCTTCCTTTTTTTAAATAATTTATTGTTGTTCAATTACAGTTATTTGCATCCTCTCCCTCCCCTCCCCCCTCCCCTAG
>PVJI01031697.1:0-12905 GCA_004026765.1 Micronycteris hirsuta
TCTCATTGTGGTTTTAATTTGCATCTCTCTGATGGCTAATGATGTTGAGCATCTTTTCATATGATTCTGGGCCCTCTTTATGTCTTTTTTTTGAGAAGTGTCTCTTCATGTAGCCTCTTCAACAAATGGTGTTGGGAAATCTGATGGCTACCTGCAAAAAAATGAAGCTCGAGCACCAACTTACACCATACACAAAAATAAATTCAAGGTGGATAAAAGACTTAAATGTAACTCATGACACCATAAAAGTTCTAGAGGAAAACATCGGTAGGAAAATCTCAGACATTCCACGCAGCAACATCTTCAATGATATGTCCCCTAGAGCTAGGGACATAAAGGAAAGAATAAACAAATGGGACCTTATCAAAATAAAGAGCTTCTGTGGGGCTAAAGAAAATAGTATTAAAATAAAAAGAGAACCAAACATATGGGAAAACATATTTGCCAATGATACCTCAGACAAGGGTCTGATCTCCAAAATATATAAACAACTCATACGACTCCACTCCAGGAAGACAAAAAACCCAATTAAAAAATGAAAAATACTTTTTGAAGTGATAAATCTTTTTGTAAGAAGACCAAACTACCCTACAGCTTTTAGGGAGCAAAAGCTCTTACAGAATGCTGCAATGGAAACCAAACAATGAAAACTATGTAGAAATTTGAAAAGTGATTATTTAGTATTAATTGATACAATTTTATAAATAATTAGAATTAATAAACTTAAATATACTACTAAGAAAGTTTGAAAATAAGCTAAATATGATAAAATGTTGGCAAAAGACAAAACAACTTTTTAAATGATTTGAAAGAAATCAGTGTAAACTGGCAAATCCCAGTATGAACACCTAAAATGTTTGTTTCTAAGAGTACATTCATTTACTATATTTAAAATAGTATATCTATAAATAAATATTTAAGAATAATATGTAAATTAGGTAACTTTGTCTTTTGATGAATTAATCATTCTCTGAGTTGATTTTTGATCAACTGATTTTTGGCCAATTGGTCTGGAGCTCTTATCCCCAAAAGTATGTGTCAGAGGGAGGACTGGCCAAGGTCTTGGGGAATAAACCAGAGCCTGGCAGTCTCGGCACTCAGGAGGTAGTGAGCTCACTAGGGAACTTCGTCCAAGAGCAGCAAAATCATTGTAAGGGTGACTTGCTGTCCAGGAGCATCTTGCTCCAGCACGGCCCCTGCTTTCTCAACCTCACTTTCTGCTGTCGTTTTTCTCCCTCTTTATCAGCCCCTTTTATCCCATTTCCCTGAAGTAAAACCCAGGCTCTGCAGAATGCATCATAATCTCTGTATCACGTGTGGGCCAAGACTTTTTGAGTAAAGTATTCGCAGAACTGCTTCTGAGTCAGCCATGGATGAATCACGGATTCGGATCATGGTATACAGGCCTGGGGAGGGACAGCATCATTACTCAAGTACAGATATTTGGTAAACATGGGGCAGTGGGGCTAAATTCACCAACTGATACTTCAAGTCGATACTTGGAGTACTAGTTATAACATAAAGAGATGTGATCTGGAAAGCACTTTTGCTCAAGGAACAAGTCAAGTGATTATAATTTCACCTTTTCTCCATCTGACAAACATCACCTGTCTCCATCAAATTGATTAGCCAAACTTACCACCTACACCCAGCCATCTCCACTCTACTGGGATGATCATAAAATTATAGATAATAAACTTTCATAGAATCCCTCTTCTGTCTTGGTTTTATCATCTTTTTATTTCAGCTTTATTGAGGTATAATTGACAAATAAACTTATGAAATGTTTAAACTGTACATTGTGGTGATTAGATAAATGTATACATTGTGAAAGGATCCCCCTATCTAGTTGATTAATACATTCATCACCTCACATACCAATTTTTTTTTAACCAGAACATTTAAGTTCCACTCTCTTCACAAATTTCAGTTACAAAGTAACAGATAATAGTACAGTGTTATCAACCATAATCACTCTGTTTTACCTTTGGTTTTCTAACTTGGAGGACAGTTTGTTGGATGAGATAGTATAGGGCAGAATACCAGCTCTCTCACTTGAAATGGCAATCCGAATTCTCCCTTCCCGTGCTTTCTCAGTGCCACGGCTTATGGGACGAGGACGACATGACTGAGAGTGGCAGCGACAAGGAAGAATCAGATGATGAGCTGTCCACCAGTCATGCCAGAAGGGCCTCCTCTGACTCCCTGAAATCCATTAACCTGGCCGCATCCACAGAGTCAGTGCACGTGTCCTTCCCTGAGCAGCCGACGGCCGTCCGGAGGAAACGCTCTGGCAGCAGCTCCCAGATATCTGAGAGATCCACCAGCTTTTCTTCAAATGTGTCCCGAAGAGGTATTCCTGGGCTGCAAACACCCCCTGAGGCGTTTCGTTTTTCTAGTGCCTGTGTGTTTGGGGCAGGGGAGTTTGTTAGGTGCTATCAGGGAGACAGATACTGTGATGTGAAAAGAAAGTGCATTGAAATCAGACCCAAATTCAAATCCTGGCTCAGCTGTGTGTGTCACCTGGGGCAGTCACATCATTGCTCCAAATGTGTATCCCTTCTGAAACTCACCAAACACTGTCCAGTCGTGCCTTGCATAATGACTTTTCGATCAATGATGGACTGTATACACAGCGGTATATCATACAGCCTAGGTGTGTAGTAGGCTGAACCAACTAGATTTGTGTAGCCTCTGTGTTGTTTGCACAACCATGAAATTGCCTACTAACACGTTTCTCAAAATGTATCTCCAATTAACTTATCATTAATTGGTGTATGACTATATTCATCTTCAGAATCTACTTTTCAGGCAGATACTAGAAGGCCACGTTATGCTAATTTTACAGTTAGAGAAATTGAGATGTGAGAAAAGGGATGGGTTGTGGACCCAATCTGAAAAACCTGCAATCTGGGACCTCATTTAGCACAATAAAAGCTGCTCTTCCCATGCATTTCTTCCGAGGACAAAGATCACATAACAATCCAGGAAGCACTGGGTACAAAAACCCACAGATGTGTTTTGCTGCAGAAGCAGCATTGAGAAAGCAGATTGCAAATGTGCAGTCACTATTCTTACAAGTATGTGTGTTCTTCCCTCTGAAACAGTTTCCCTCTGCCAGGGTCTCCTGTGATATCTGTGTCAATAAGCCCACACCTCACAGTGCATCTTGGTTTCTTTTTATTTCTAGGCAGCACAAGCACTAGAAACAGCAGTCAAAAAGGGAGCAGTGTTTTGAGCATCAAGCAAAAAAGCAAAAAGGAATTTTATATGGAAAAGCTTCAAGAACATTTAATCAAAGCAAAAGCATTTACCATAAAGAAGTGAGTCCATGCAAACACTTGGGTTATGGGTTTTATTTTAGGCCTGAGGAACTTTGGAAAATAATTAATAATAATTATTTCATATGTACCAGGAGTGAAGAACAGAGAAGTGGCTCTTAGGTTACAAATATCATCTTCTTAAGGGAGAAAAAATGACACATTATTATATTGGTTTTAAAGATCATGTTTCAATAATGAGATTTATTTTTATATTCATTGAATTTATAAACGCACATTTTCTGTTTAAACAGGATAAATAATTTCAGAAGCTCACAGTATGTAATTTCAGGCATTATCATGGAAATGTCTACTGGACAGAGAGGAATTTGATGCCAAAGTTGGAAGGGCCTTAGACATACACTCTCATTCTAGAGATGGGAAACTGAGGCACGTGGTGGAGAAATGGTTTGCTCATTATCATATAGTCAGCCTCCAGCAAAACATGCAGGTTCTTCCCAAGTGTCAGGAATGCAGACAAGCAGCAGATGAGGAGGGAAAGTAGAGGAACATGCAGCAGGGCTTGTCCTCAATATGAAACCCAGCCAAGAGGGTCATCCGCACCTGAAGAGGGCCTTGAATTGAAGGCAAAACCCAGAGCACAGTAAAGATAGGGCAGAGACTGGACAGACAAGCCAGAGCCAGGAAGACACAGTAACAAAGGACAGAGCAAGGTGAGCTGAAAAGCTCAGGGCAGCACGTGGGAACCACGAGAGGCCCAGAACCCCAAAACGGGAGAGGCAGGGTTGCCTAACGATAACTGGTATCTGGTCAACCCTTCAGATCTAAGCACCTCATGTATTCCCATTTATTTCTAACCCCAGCCCTGCACCTCAGTCTTATTATCACCTTCATTTTACAGAAGAGAAAATGAAAACAAGGAGAGTTAAGTAGCATGTTTATGCTCTCTCAGGCGGAGAGCATTTGAACCAGGTGATAAACCAGGCACCTAAATTTCAGAGCATTATATCACTTGATTATGTATCAGTCAAGAGACAAGGTTTGTGATCCCGCCAGCAAAAGGGCTGTAGTGCCTGCCTTGTCAATGAACTTGTATATACTCTGTTAAAGCAGGAGCCATCCCCCAGAAGGACTGTCCTGAAGCTGAGAGAGAGAGGTCCAATCTGGCTTGAAAGAGGAATGCAGAGAACAGAATGATGGTGGTATCTGGCCATTTCTCCACTTGTGCCTCTCCTGAAGCCAGTGGGTGGGGTCTCTGTTTTGCAGGACTCTGCAAATATATGTGCCTATCAGAGAGTTCTTCTACAACCTCATCCACCCAGACTATAGTGCAGTGACTGATGTGTACGTGCTTATGTTCCTGGCTGACACTGTTGACTTCATCATCATTGTCTTTGGCTTTTGGGCCTTTGGGGTAGGTAAAGGCCACCATACATCCAATGACTAACAATGATACTGTCCTATGAAATGCCACTCAGGCCTGAACCTGTTGTCTCTTTCCCAGAAACACTCAGCAGCAGCAGACATCACCTCTTCGCTGTCTGAGGACCAAGTCCCCGGGCCATTTCTGGTGATGGTCCTCATTCAGTTTGGAACCATGGTGGTGGACCGGGCGCTGTACCTCAGGAAGACTGTACTGGGAAAGGTCGTTTTTCAAGTCATTCTTGTTTTTGGAATTCACTTCTGGATGTTCTTCATCTTACCTGGTGTGACTGAGAGGTAAGATCTTTAGAAATTGGGGCCATGGGCCCACTTTAATGCAAACATATATGATAAGGTTATATATCACCACGGCAAAATCACCAGGTTCAGACAGAGGCATGGCAAAGCAGCTTCACAGGCAGGAAATGTTAGAGGTTTTAATCACTATTAAATTCAGTGTAAATCCAAAATGTGAATGGATTCCTCACAAATATTTTTTTTGCATGGTCCTATGTATTCATAAAAATAGGGCTTTCAGAATTAGGTATCAGAGCAAACCTAGGATCATTATGTTGTGATGGTTCCCACACCTTAGTACAGCAATCTTCAGCTGGTGTGCTGCGACACGTCAATGTGCCACAAGAATCTTTAAAACATACAACACTTGACTGTTTACTCAGGGGCACTGATCCCTTCAATTGTCAAATTAAAAAATGACAACTTTCAACATAACAATGGCTGTCCAATGTGAATGAATTATAGCTAATATTTTGTCAGATAGGCAAAAAATATATATTTTAGCAGCAGAATTTTAGTAATTAGTTTATGTGTGCTATCAGATGAAAAAGGCTGAAAATGGCTACCTTAGTAGATATAGAAATGAATTGGGGCATGATCGTAGGATTTGAGGACATGACACTAACATAGGAGAAGTGGATGAGAAAAAATATAGACTCTTTTAACTGATAGAAGAAAATCTAGAAGATGGTGGGGACAGACGATAGAGTATCTGCCACAAAGGGTACCAATGAGGGATAAATGTAACATTTGGGAAGCGCCTGGCAAACTCAGCACCCAGAGAAGGAAACGTGCAGACCCATGAGGCCATGACACTGCTGTTCTTACCGCAACTCTTACTGCTGGTCAAGATGGGCTGGAGACAGGAAGTTTGAAAGGAGTAGCCTTGAGTTTGCTAAGGCCTGGTGAGATCCTAGGAGGCTGCTAATATCATCTTTCCCTCCATCACCTTGAACCCTAAGCATCTTCTGTGTTGACCTTCTTCAGTTCCCCAAGGGCACCACATCCTCCCAAATCTCAAAGCCCTTCTGCTCCCTCCCTTCCGCTCCCATCTCTAACCCACAGTGCCTCTTCTTCATCATTCTTTAGATCTCAGTCACAATGTCACTTTTCCCAGGTCTTCTCTCCCCGCGCCACCACCCAAAATAATACTTGGGACAAATTTGGTGCTTAATGCATGAACAGATGAATGTGTCAATTGATAACAGAAAAGCAAAGGAGACAGCTATAAACAGGAACTATCGGTTCTCTTAAGTTATAAAAATATACGGTCCATAAAAGAGGAACATGGAAGTGTCCCTATAATGTAATAGGAATAATATTTTTAATAAATATATCATTAAAAGTCTTCATGTGCAACATTCATTTGATCTAATACATCAGAGTCATTTAATAGTGAAGCCTTATGAATAACATGTCAATGAGGCTGGCTACTACCACTTGTTTGGAAGTGTGAATAGAAAGTAATAAAAATAGATTTTACTTGCGCGGCTCATAAACTGGCTCAAATGTAATTCCTAATGAGGAAATCCAAATCTGTTCTAACAATGCTGGAGCTAAATGTCCATTCTTACCTTAATGTTCAGGTTCTTTTTTATTTTAGCATAGAAATTACTGCTTTGTAATAACTGGTAGCAATGCAAAATATTTTAAAAGTAAAGATGAAATCAAGATCCTTTTTCTTGAGTCTAAAGTAATACTAACTAAATAAGGATTGTTACCTAGAAGACTCCCAATAGCCCAGTATGTCTCCTATTCCACACTTCATTTTGGAAAAGTAAACATCTCATATGATAAAAATAATTCATATTAGCCCTGGCTGATGTAGCTCAGTGGATTGAGCACAGGCTGCAAACCAAAGGGTCACCAGTTCGATTCCCAGTCAGGGCACATGCCTGGGTTGCAGGCCAGGTCCTCAGTGGGGCCACATGAGAGACAACCACACAGTGATGTTTCTGTCCCTGTCTTTCTCCCTTCCTTCCCTTCTGTCTAAAAATATATAAATAAAATCTTTAAAAAAAAATCATATTAAAGCAAGTAGTTTGTTAAAATATTAGAATTTGCTCATGAAAGTGTTGCAAATTTTATCTGTTAGACATTAAAGTAGAATAAATTCTCTATAAATATTTAGTTATAGCTATCTCTCTACTCAGAGAAATAAACCAAATTCAGCCCCCACGGTAGTTGGATGATCAATGTTGACATTTAAAAGCATCGAATAGGTATTCTCTACCAGGCCTCATTGAAATTCCTATTTTCAGAGGAGAAAGAGACCTTTAAAAGATTTCTAGACCAACTGTGTAATTTCACAGATTAATATAGGTGAAACCCAAACAGAAGGTTGATCTCCCTAAAGTCATTCAGCTAATTATTGGTGAGACCAGATCCCAATCCCAGGCCTCTTGGCCCTACTGTACACTGTACCTACTGTATACTGTACCCCACCCCTCATGGGAGGCATTCTGTACTTGCTTTCAAGCATGTCTTTTAAATTAACAAAGCCTACTATTTCATCCAGTATCAAAGGATTTGACTATTTTAACCCCAAGAGAGAGCCCCAGAGCACAGATGTCTGCTACATCCTTACACAGAAACCTCCGGAGCAACTAGTGCTTCCAGAAATACAGCAATGGTGAAGGCACAGAGATTCTCATTAGCGGGATCAAACCACTAAATAGTTTCATTGCTCCTGCGTGTATTAGTTTGCTATTGCTGCTGAAATAATTAGTACACCTTTAGGGCTTAAAACAACGCAAACTTATCATCTTACAGTTTTGTAGGTCAGGAGCTCGGTACAGGTCTCACTTGATTAAAAGCAAGGTATTGGCAAGATTGCACTTCTTTCCAAAGGTTCTAGGAGAGAGGCTTCCATATGTGTCCACATTTCTTGGGTCACGGCCCCTTCTTTCATCTTCAAAACCAGCAACAAAGGGTCAAACTCTTTTCTCATCGCACTTCTCTGACTCTTCCACTGTCAAACCTCTCTCTGACCACAGCTGAAACAAATTCTTTCCTTTAAGGATTCGTTGATTAGATTGTGCCCACCTGGATAATCTAGGCTGCTCTCTTCATTTCTCTTAAGGTTCTTAACCTTAAACCCATCTGCAAAGTCCTCTTGCCATGTAAAGTAACATATTCATAAATTCTGGAGATTAGGACATGCACATCTTTGCAAGGGTGCCATTATTCTATCTACCACATATTCTATCAGGCTTTTGTAGAGATTAATAACATGGAAACAATACCTTCGAAATAAAACATAGCCAAAATGTTTGCTGCAGTGACTCAATGAATGAAAGTTTCTCCTGTGGTGACTTACAATCATGCATATTCAATTCAATTTCACATTTATTGAGCACCTACTATGTCCAAGGCAGTAACCCAGGTGAAGAGGGCATGACAGCAGCATGAACACAGCATGGACTCATCCCCATGCGGGAAAGCCCACGCAGTGAGCCCCCAGGGTGCATGGCAGCATGGCAGTCACTAAACCTATGACCACAGAGATCATTTCTCTGCCGGATCTCATGTTTGATTCTCACTGGATGGCCATTTCTAATGCAACAGATTGTCTTCTGTTTATTTTTGTATATTTATTTCAAGATACAATAAGACTGGTAAACCTTTGCTCTTCATTGACAGCATATCAGTGACAACATAATTTTTAGACATTTCAAGTTATGCTGCCATTACTTAACATCCAAAATTCAGTTTTCCTCCTTCAAATATTGTTATTGAAAATTTAATTCATTATTATGCAAATAAAACATTTATTCATAGCCATATGGCCTAAGTCATTTTTAAAAAGAATAAAAGGAAAATAGATTCAGAGTCTTTTAAGCTATACAGATGAAAATTATAGTATTGAATATCAGGATGCTCCAGTATCTTGAATAATTAATCTCATAAACGGCTTTTTCTGTGTATACACCATATTTAGTCCACAACATTCAGGGGTTGTCTGAAGTTTAGAAAACACTGTGCAGTAGGTGCTGTGAGAGTCATAGGGATGACTCTAGCCTCTAGCAATAAAACATGTAGAGACCACCAAAAAATCTTCCAGTGTAAGACAACATTAATGCCCCCAGTTAGATTTAACATGATTACTTCAGGAACTACAGATTAACTACTACTTATTCCCATTGACACACTTTAAGGTTGTAGGAGGGAAAAATTATCTAATGGGTTAAACATGTGTTGGTCCTTTCATAAGAAATAGAAGGCAACACAGTTTTGTGTCTTGGACTATAATTTCGATAGGTATAGAATTCTTTCCCATGCCAATTCCATATCAATGACCTGTAAAATCTAAGGGCATTTCCCTGGAGAGCTAAAAGAATATTATTTCTGAATATTCTCCAATAAAAACAGTTTCTAGAAAGAGTGAGGAAATGAATAGTTGATGTGAGGTCTCTGTAGAGTATCTGATATTTTTATTAATAACTTGTCAAGTGATAAATCATGGTCAAATATAAATAGTTAAATTAATTCATTAGGTTCTGAAATAAACAAAGCTGGATTTTTCAATAGGGGAGACATTTATAAGAAATATTTTTGAGTTCTTCAGCTGTTGAGATCTATGTAGCGATCCTTAGGTCCCCCAAATATATAGGCCAATGCACTCCTGGCTTGTTCTTGGATCTTGTCAACTAAAGATTAGCTGTTTCCAATTTAAAAATAATATATTTTCTTCTAATAACAAAATTAAAAGTTAATAAGATGAATCCAAAATACAATATTAAGGGTAATACACTGCATAAAAAATGCAAGTATTTCTCTTAATTTAAACACAGGGAAGATTATATCTGGGTATTACAAAGTCAAAGTTATATTTTTTAATTTCTTTTAAAAATCTGTACTGATCATATTTTAGACTCTTGAAGAATACTGCATTTATACAAAGTAAAAAAAAAAGCCGTATAGGTTATCATTCTTTGAAAATATATTACAATTTTTTTAGTATGAAATTTAGTTCCATTGTTACTGCTCAAACTTAAGTTAACATTCATAAACTTTACAACACTATGATTGTACATTTTGCTTTTCTTCTTTGTTGAGCTTTCATTAGGACCAAGGTAGCAGCAGCATCCACACTGTCAGAAAAAGTTATTAGCAAATTTACTTAGTAATTTATTTTAATTATAGTCTAAACAACTGAGTAACGTATTAATACCTTACAGGCATCATTCATAGGATGTTTTAATTATTTGATTTTATTACCATACCTGTGGCCTTTGAAGTGATCAACTAGTTTAGTAAGTTCCTTAAAATTAACTTAATTAACTTAAATGCTAGAGGAGGAATTAGGATTTTTTTTAAAATTCTAGACTGGTATCCTTTTATGAGAACAGTATTCTATTCCTTCACTTTTCCTAATTTTTATATTTTAGGAAATTCAGTCAGAACTTGGTTGCTCAGCTTTGGTACTTTGTGAAATGTGTTTACTTTGGGTTGTCTGCCTACCAAATCCGCTGTGGCTACCCAACACGAGTCCTTGGAAACTTCCTCACAAAGAGCTATAATTACGTCAACCTCTTCTTGTTTCAAGGGTAAGGACACACTCTATGTTGTCACAGTCACTCACAAAGGGGAGGCTTGCAATTGAAAGACATTTTGTTTCCTACCTGGGAAGGAACAGAAAGAGGAAGAATGCTAATGTACAGGAATGTAGATCATCATGGAATTCTTACAGTGTTTATCAAAAAACAGGCATGCTTCTTGAAATACATTTGTATGTGTGGTTACCACACACCTAGCCAAAATGTTGTTCCAGGCTCATCCGCATGGGTTTTCTATTTCTGTATCCTGTATAAGTACTGTGATAATATTTTGGGATACTTAATTGTTAAGTATTAATATGCTTCAGGGCACAGTGAAACATATTATTTGGAACCTAGACTATTCCTAAGTGCCCTTTGGAATTTTGCATATACACCAAGTCCATCCATTGGAAAGGACCACTTATTCCCCCTAACATCAATGGGAATGCCCTGTGACTTGCTTACTCCTGGTAGTAAGTTAGCTGTCAGAGGAAGTATATAGCTCTTCCATGTGAGAATTTAATTGATAGCATCCCCTCTTCATTCCCTCAGAAATTGGACCATGGCATAAAAAGCCAGTCTGCTCCTAGTTAGCAGCAGACCTGGGGACTGGGGACTTAGTCATAGAGGTGTTGAGCATGCTCAGATGTTATGAACCTCCCCGTGTGGAACAATGTTTCGGTTAATGCTATCTAGTGTGGAGTCCTGATCGTTCTTCAAGGGGTTGAATTAGTGCTCTCTCCATGAAGTTGGGTAGCCCAGGGGAGAATTCCAAGTGGTAACCCAACTGTTGGGAGGGCCCTGGGATGAACGTAGGTCCTCCAGCCTGGGAAATGCTCTGTGTCAGTTAAGAAACCAGGAACAGTCCCCATACTCAAGAAGAGCCCATGCCAGCCCATTCCCAATTGAAATATAACAGATTAAGCCAGAGTCCTGTTAGCCTTACTCATCTATTACTTCTACCAGCAGTGGGCCCTACTGTGTGTCCCCAGTGGAATGTTTCTCTCCTCTGTTGGCTCTCATTTGCTTTCATATTTCACTTAACAGGTGTATTACCTTTCCTAGCTTATTCAACAGAAAATCCTCAAAAATTCAATAATCCTCTGACAAACAGATTTTTGTAACATGAACAAATATATGTTTTAAAAAGTTAAATTTGGGGGAACTTATGGCCAAGATGGAGGTGAAAGCACTTTGCCTCCTCACACAACCAAAAGAAGGACAACAACAAATTTAAAAACAAAAAACAACAACTACCAGAAAATCAGATTGTATGGAAGTCGAACAACCAAGGAGTAGAAGAAGAAACATTCATCCAGACTGGTAGGAGGGGATGAGATGGGCAGCCAGGACAGACAGGACGCTCAGCAGGGCACCAGCTAGAGGACCAGGCAGTCCCACATTTGCATGCGGATAAACCGGGGAAAACAACTGGGGAGTAAGACAGACTGCCCAAACCAGAGTTCTACTGCAGGGAAAGAAAGTCTCAAAACCTCGAGCTATAAAAACTGTGGAGGTTGTGGTGGTGGGAGAAACTCCCAGCCTCACAAGAGAGTTCATTGGAGAGACCACAGGGTCCTAGAACATACACAAGCCCACACACTTGGGAATCAATACCAGAAGGGCCCAATTTGCCTGTGGGAAGTGGGGAAAGGTACTGAAAGCCACCAAGAGCTTAGCAAGTGGCATTGTTCCCTCTCAGACCCCTCTCCTACATACAACTCCACAACGCAGCCACCTGGATTGCCCCACCCTGGTGAATACCTAAGGCTCTACCCCTGGCAAAGTAACAAGCAGGCCAAGACAAAAAAATATGGCCCAAATGAAAGAACAGATCAAAGCTCAAAAAATAGAACTAAGCAATGAAGAGATAGCCAACTTATCAGATGCACAGTTCAAAACACTGGTATTCAAGATGCTCACAGAAATGGCTGAGTATGGTCACAAAATAGAGGAAGAAGTGAAGGCTATGCAAAGTGAAATAAAGCAAAATAATACAAAGTGAAAAGAAGGGAACTGGGATTCAAATAAATGACTTGAAGCAGAAAGAAGAAATAAACATTCAACCAGAACAGAATGAAGAAACAAAATTTTAAAAAATGAGGAGAGTCTTAGGAACCTCTGGGACAACTTCAAAACTTCCAATATCTGAATCATAGGGGTTCTAGAAGGAGAAGAGGAAGAGCAAGAAATTAAACACTTATTTGAAAATATAATGAAGGAGAACTTCCCAAATCTGGCAAAGGAAATAGATGTCCAGGAAGCCCAGAGAGTCCCAAAGAAGTTGTACCCAAGTAAGCACACACCAAGGCACATCATAATTACATTACACAAGATGAAAGAGGAGAGAATCTTAAATACAGCA
>PVJI01031698.1:0-12906 GCA_004026765.1 Micronycteris hirsuta
TTTTTTAATTAGGTTATTATGTGTCTGTTTTGCTATTGAGTTGTATGTGTTCTTTATATATTTTGGATATTAACCCTTTATCAAATACACAATTAGTAAATATTTTCTGCCATTTAGTAAGTTGCTTCTTTATTTTGTTGATGGTGAGTTTTTTTCATCGAATGTATAATTAGTGCTCAATGCCAGTTACCCAGGCATGTGCCCTGACTGGGAATTGAACCAGTGACCTTTGCGTTTGCAGGCCGGTGCTCAACCCACTGAGCCACACCAGCCAGGGCTCAATAAATGTTTTTATTACCATTATTCAGAACATAGCATAGCCCTTAGACCAAGCAGGAGGTTAAACAATATTTGATGAGTAAATGACAAATGCATGAATGAACTGAACCATGTTCTAATTTCATTTCTGCCTCTGACTTTCCTTGACAGCAAGCCTACAGCCCCGCCCAACTCCGCTGACCTTCTCCAGCTCCCCTCCACTTCCCTACCCCCGCATTTGTACCAGTGGTCTTTCCTCCATCTGGGGTGTTCTTCTCACATCTCTGCTGCTAAACTCTATCTGTCAACATGCAAACTGCATGCCACCTCCTCCGTGGAGCTTTCTATGTTTCCCCACTTGGAAGCACTTCGTCCTTTTCATATTTCAAATATATTTCTCTGTTGATGATTAGTCCTAATTTTATGAAATCCAAACCAGTATATCCAACTTTCTACTCAGTATCTCCATTTGGACATTGAATAGACTGAAATTTAATGTCTCCACCACCCACCCACTCAAGGTTAGCTCCACTTGTAGGCTCGCTCCCAACTTCACTTTTCCCTGTGCCAACCCCAAAGCATTCATTGTCCTTCATGCTTCTCTTTCTCTGACATCCTGCACTTCATCCGGATTTCTTCAACCAGAAATCCTCCAGCATCTGGTTGGATACATCCAGAATCAGAACATCTCTTGCCACCTCCCTTGCTGCCGTCGTGGTCCCTGCCCTCTTCTCATCCACAATCCATTTCTGCAGGGGAGCCAGAGTGATACTTTGTAAAATAGGAGTCAAATCATGTCAATCTTCTGCTAAAAATCCCACAATGGCTCCGTAGTTCACCTAGAGTGAAGGTCAGTGTTCTTAGAATGGTCAAGGAGGCCTTAAAAACCGCACGCCTCTCTGCCCTCATCCCGCTGCTCTTTCTGTCCTGACATCCCCTTTTTGTCCTTGCAGATGCTCACTCCAGTCTTCTCTGCCTTGCCCTTTTCCCCAGGAGCCTGGCTACAGGAATCTTCAAGCACAGCTCCTCTGCCTTTTGTCCTGTACTTGGATTGGGGGATGGCAGGTACTGGTGTGGGGTGGGGAGCTGGGAGCTGAGAGAGGCTGGGGCATGTACTCCTCTGCTTTCTTCCCTGCTCAGCCTGCTTGTGGCCAAGGATGTGTTCCTTTACCCAGGACCACACCTCCGGCCAGTAGCTCCCTCTCCGTCCATGTTTCCCTAACCTGCTCTCTGCTGGCCCCTGCTGGCTCAGCCTGCTCAACACAGCTACCTCTCGCTGCTTCGCCAGAGCCTGGCCTTGCTGGTTTACCTACCTCTGTCCACTGCTTTAATAGGCTCTTTTACACACTTTTCTTACTCATTTTTAAGGTACTCCCTGCTTCCTGCCAAGCCTTGATGGCTTCCTCACCCTGGCTCACTCAGTTCCAGAAACACTTGACACTCTGATGGCTCTCTGACACGCTGGGCACCCTCATGCCTCAGGGCCTTTGCTCTGGTCTCCCCTCTTCCTGGCATGCTCATCTCCTGGATGTCCTGAGTCCCTCCCTGAAATATTTCCTCAGTTGTCATGCTCTTAGTGACCACATTGCCCTCTGCCTTAATAAAAATTGCAGCTCCTCTATCCTCCCTGGCAATTTCAATCTTTAAAAAAAATAGTACTTATCATCTTGTAACTTACTACATTATTTATTTATTTGTGATTTTCACTATCTTTATCCCATCACTAGACTATGAGATTCTTGAGGGCAAGGATTTCATCAGTTTTTGTCATTATGAATCTCTACCACCTAAAATGATGCTGGGCATGTGGTAGCAGATCAATGCATGTTTGTTGAGTGAATAAATGTTTGAGTATATCCCACTTTGTTCTTATTTCTCAATGGATGCCATCATGTTTTCCCTTGCAATGTATAACCCAGTTGCATGTCTTATTACTCCAAATGAAGTGTGAGATCTCCAAGAGGAAAATTAGCATTTACACCTGAAGTTATGAAGCCCGCGGGATGCACTTGGCCCGCAGGCAGTTTTTTTGCACTCACTGTAGTGGCCTACACTACTTTATTATTTTGAATTGCCTTTCCAACCTAAAAAAACGGTGATATTTCACTTGAAGATGCCAAACCAGAAGGTCCGGTCATATTTGACATCATGCTTTTCATTCTCTGACAGCTGAGCAGGGGCGTCTTTCTTAGGCTGGGCTCGCCCCTCCTGTGCACCAGAACTCACCTCTTCCTGCTGCATCCCTGGCCCCTCTAAAGCTGGGAGTTACCCAGCCAACTCCACTTGTGTCTTCACCGGCAGGGCCCTTGTAGACTTAGGAATTTGCAGCCTCTGATGCTCGAGAGTGTATCAGGAAAGCAATAAATATTTGATGATGATGATATGATACTGATGACGAAGAAATATAGATTGAATTTCAATTGTGCTTCTTGTCTTCCTTGCTCTTGTAACTTCTCTTCTTTATCTCCTTGATCAATTAGTCTTGATATCTCCAAATATAATTATGGATCATGTTTTTCTTTTTAAAGTTATGTTGGTTTTGCTTTGTGTGGTCTCAAAGTCTATAACTAGGTGCATACATAGTTGCGATAGCATGCCTCCTGAAGAAGACCGGAAGGACATTGAAGGACACTACCACCCGGCCTGAGGCTGAAACCTGAAAGACACCACCAACCTGTTGACTTAGTTCGCATGCACAGAGCACTCTACTTCCTGACAACAAGACAGACATCCTTTTCAAATACACACGGAACATGCGCCAAAATACATCACATTCCAGGCCTGATCTCTGCAAAATTTATAAGGGCTGGCATGATACAAAGCATGTTCTCTGACCACAATAGCATTAAACTAGACATGAATAAGAGAAAATATAGCAAAAATTCAAAATAACTAGAAAAGTAAAAAAATATACTGGATCAAAGAAGGAACCATAAAGGAAATTCTGAAGTTTCTTGAATGAAAACACAACGTATAAAAATATGCCTCGGTAGCTAAAGAGATGCTTAGAGTAAAATATATAGCATTAATGATTTAGAAAAGAAGAAAAAGCTCATAACAATGATCTTGGCCATCTCTTTAAGAAATTATGAAAAGGAAAGCAAGTTAAACACAAAGCAAGCAGAAAGAAGGTAATAAAATAAGAGCAGAAATCAATAAAATAGAAAACAAAAGCAGTAGAGGAAAATTAATGAAACTATAATTTGTAAATTTCTAGCTATTCTGATCAAGAAAAGGGAGATGCGGTCAATTACCAATATTAGAAATGAAACAAAAGGCTTTACTACAGATACTACAGAATTAAAAGGTTAATAAGGGAATATTATGAACAACTTATGCCAATAAATTTGAGAACCTACATGAAATAAATTGCTTGAAAGACCCAAACTCCAAAAGCTCACTCAAGAAGATATAGATTGTCCAAGCAATGCTATATCTTTTGACAAATTAACTTTGCAGCTAATGACTTTCAAACAAAGAAAGCTCCTTGCTCATATAAGTTCTAGTGAATTTTACCAAACACTTCCATTTGAAAGAATATCAGTTCTATGGGAACTTTCCCAAATAATGGAAGCAGGTGAGTACTTTCTAATTCCTTTATCAAGATCAATATTAACCTGATACCAAAACCAGACAAAGATATTATATGAAAAGAAATCTGTAGCCCAAGTATCTCTCATGGACATAGATGCAAAAGTCCTTAACAAAATATTAGCAAATCAAATCCAGCTATAAAAAGAATAGCACATAGTGAATAAGTGGGTTTATCCTGGGAATGCAAAGTTAGCTCAATATTTAAAAATCAATTAATGTAATTTATCATACCAACAGAAAAGAAAAACCTCATGATTATCTCAATATATGTAGAAAAAACATTTTAGCAAAATTCAATATCTATTAATAATAAAAAATCTCTCAAGAAACTAGAAACAATAGGGAGCTTCTTCAATCTAATGAAGGTCAAATATGAAGATACTATGTTGAAAAACTGCTTTCTCTCTAAGATCAGAAACAAGGCAAGGATATCTATTCTCACTGTTGTTCAAAATTATACTGAAGAAAGGAACAGGAAATAAAGTGTACAGACTGGGAAGGAAAAAATAAAAATTGTCTTTATTTGCAGATGACATGATTATATATATAGAAAATCCTAAAGAATCTACAAACGATACATTACAACAGCACCAAAAACATCGAAATAAGTCTAACAAAATACATACAAGAATTGTATGCTCACATTTTCAAAACATTGACAAGAGACATCAAACTAGACCTAAATATGTGGACAGAGGAAATCTTCCTAAATAGATAGGAAGACTCCATGTTGTCAAGATATTAGTTCTCTCCAAATTCATCTATAGAGTCAATGCAATTCCGATCAAAGTATCAGCACCTGGATACGAGCTGGTGACTGCTGTGGGCACTCCTGACCACTCTACTGAGGCCAACGCCCAGGCTACCCTCCACACTGGCGAGATCCTCCCACCAGATACACCAAACCAGGCTGCAGGCTGTGTTAAAGCGCTCACGGGCTTCCACACAGCTCAGAGGATCAAGTCCAGTCCCCAAGCAGCCGGAAGCGCGGGCCCTGTTTCATGACCTGACCCTGACTTCTCTTGGCCTTCATCTGCTTACTGTCCCCAAGGGAGGCTCCAGGCTTGCTGAAACTTCTATTTTGGGAGAGATTGATTTAGAAATGCTTTCTGTCACTGAGTGGAAATTTTTGTCCCTGTAACACCCACCGTGGACTAGGCTCCCACAGGCCATAGAAGTACAATCTCTTACTCTCCTGAGAGCCTTGAAACACTTGAATGTGACTATTCCCTCTGAGTTTTCTCACGTGTCTGCTAAATGTCCTCCGTTAACTCAGGTATCCCTTCACGTACTAACTGTCTTTACTGTGTTATCAGTTGCCCTCTTCTCGGTGAGTTCTAGTCAATACACGTCCACTTTAAAACCTGTCACCTAGAGCTGAATGCGTGGCCCCATCAGCTGGGCCAGAGGCCAGCGGGATTTGCCCTCCTGTTATCTTGCACGGAGATTCTCCTTGTGGGGCCTACCTTGTATCAGCGTGTGGTAGTCTCATTTATGGACCACTCATGCTTAGAGCTGGCAGGTGCCTAAACCTCCGACATGTTTCTTACGCATGTTATTTTCAGCCATTTTCCCTATTTTCATTCGTGCCATTGTATTTTTGAGTGTTGTGAGTTGATTTTTACGTTTATTTAATTCACTTGTTAACTCACGGTGGCACTTCCTTCAAGCGTTTTGAGATTCTGTGAGTTCAGATTCTATTTTCCTGTGTACCCTCTGGGCTCTGAACGGTTTGTGCCCAGGAATTGTCACCATGTCCCTTAAACATCTCTCGACACTCCTCACTTTGCACTCTCTGCAGTACCAGAGCTTAGTTTGAGTTGCCTTCATCTGAAAAAGGAGGACTTATCTTAGCTGGTCCCCCATATTTGTTCCTGCCCCTTCCAGCACTTTCACTACACTGAAGCCAAGCCAATCTCTACAAAACAGAGGAATCTCTTTGCAACATTCCATTATCTAAAACCCTTCAAAATGTCTATTGTTCATATCCCTCTACATACTCTTAGCGTCATACGTCGTGTTCATTCATGCATGCGTGCATGCATTCGATATTTCTGACTACCTACTAGGTGCTGGGCACACTCTAGGCACTGGGGACACAGCTGCGAGCAAAGTAATGAAAATTCCCTGCCCTCATGGAACTTACACTCTAGCAGATGACTGCAGCTCCCCATGGCTTCCTGCACCCTCTGCTCATTGGCCTTTTGTTCCCTCTCGCTAGGCATAGTCCCCGCTGGCACAGGGCCTCCAAGGACCATGCTGGCCTCTTTCCCTGGAATTCTTTTCCCTTCCATCTTCGGCTGTGTAACTCTTACTTACCCTTCAGAGTTTAGCTTAAGAGTCACTTCTGTAGCGAAGCCTTTCCTGATTCCCTCCCTAGATGAAACTCTCCTTTATATGCTCCAATAGTACTTACCTCCTCGCTGTCACAACCCTTACTGCACAGTCGTTGCTATGACACTTTGATTGACACCTAACTCCCCAATGGGTTGTGGGTTCTGTGAGGGCAGGAGCTCTGTTTTCATTCAGAGTGTTTTCATTCACTACTCTAGTGCGCGCTACGGAGTAGATAGATGCTCATTCAGTGCTATTGAAAGGAGTGAATTTGTGACTTCATTCAAGACTTTAGTAAGTTTTATTAAACTGAACTAGAATGAGAACTGAGACTGCTCTGAAAATAAGAACCTGCTCAGAGTGGCATCCAAGGAAGCATTAATGAACATATTCTCAGTCAAGTTCAGTCATCCATCTGTTTACCCTTACTTGCATTCAGCGCATATTTTCCCCATCTCCTTTGGGGAATCTAAAGGTCAGCTCACTGTGTCAGCTGTGCTCCCCTGCTCTGCTGATTATCCAAAGTGGAAAAGCTTTGGTCTTTGTGGCCAGCTTTGTGTGTATACTTGTAGCCTTTGCATAAGTGGTCCTCCATCCTGTCACCCGCAAGACCAACCTTGAATCAAGCTCCTCTGGGTCCCCTTTCCCACTAGGCCCCAACCATGGGCTCTGCCCCTACAGCACTCAGCTCAGTTTGAGCAATAATACTGATGAGTCAGCGTAGCAAGTTTTCTCCATTCAGTATCTGGTCATCTCAAATTCCTCATCCCCTATCATTTACATGAGATCACCCTTGCTTGCCTTCAGTGAGAATCCTCCTAAGCAGGTCTAGCAAGAACCCTACTACCCCTGAAGTTTCCTCTGTGTGATTTCCCATTTCCTGACCCCCACCCTGCTCGTTGGCCATAATCTTCACCTGCCCTGTGTTTGGACTTCAGTCTGATCTCTCTCCCCTGTTGAAACACCCCCCGCACCCGTAGTCTCTACTTGGATAAAGTCTTCCTCATCATCTTTAGCAAGTGTCATGAGTAGTTTTTCTTTTAAAAAATCAATTTCAAATGTCTTTGACTTCTTATCACAAGCCTTGGGGACCAGAAGCCCATAAAATTACACTTTAATTAAAAGGGAGAGATTGTCAGAATTGATTTTAAAAAATAATGAGGCCCAATTACATACTTATTCATCAGATATATATTTTAAAGGTAGGTTGAAAGCAAATAGATGGAGAAAGATATCATGAAAACTAGGCACAAGAAGGGCGGGGCGGCTGTAGTGGCGTGCAAAAAGACATGCACTCATTTGCATGTGTGCCGAGTGATAGATCTTTAAAATATACCCAGAATCAAGAGTGAATTAGAGGGAGAAGCAGAAATTCTACAGTCACAGCTGGGAATTTTAACGCCCTCTCTCAACAGCTAAAGGAACAGACAAAGATCACACGCAACTGGAAGAACAAAAAGTCAGTAAAAATAAAGAGGATCTAAAAACACTCAACCATCTTGACACAGTTGATATTTATAGAACACTATATCCTATAATTATGGAGTTTTTTTCTATGCATGTGGCACATTTACCAAGATAGTCTGAATTTATGGAAGAATATGACCCAAGCTCAAACATATACCTTGTCTGGACACCACAGCCAAACACATCTCTGTAAGGACATTAACCGTGACTATGACATTGATTTGCTTACAAATCTTCCATCACTCTCTGTTGCCTACAAGGGCAATTTAAATCTCTTCAGGCTGACATAAAAAGGCTTCCTAATCCAGCTGCCATCCTCCTCCCTGCCCACCCCCGTCATCATGACTCACAGTACTCCATTTCCTATCACTGGGGGCTGGGGGGACAGAGTTAGATATGGACTTTGTATTATCGGCCAAAAACACATAGCAGGTTTGACCGCCAAGTCTTCGTCCATCTCTTCCCCGCTACTTGTCTGCCCTCCATCAAGTCTTCACTCAGGATCGTCTGTGTCCTCCACAGCTCAGCTCAGCTCAGCGATCTTTCCCTTCGTGGTAGCGCTGTGGCTAAAGGCCTCTCCTCTCTCTCTGTCTCTCTCTCCCCCCTGAGCTCCACTGAATTGCTTTTCCATGTCACCTATCACAAGCTGGTTTCAATAGCTGATTCTTGACGAAGTGATCTGGCCTTGAGGAGAAAGGACATTTGGATCACGGCTGGTGACAGTCAAAAGTGGAAGTTTGGGGAAGCATGGAGCGGGCAGGCAGAGACAGACACTTCCCAGCTCAGCCAATCTGTAGCACTTGACGTTAAGGAATTAATCTGGCTCTAACATTGCAAGACGTAAATCCCAGAAGAGGATGTGGATGGTTGGCTTTTGAAATATCTCACATTACACGTAAATAACTCTAAAGTAAATGTTAACCATTCTTCTGAAATGCCATGTGAAAAATTGGGCTTCTTTGTCTCTAGGGAGAAAATCAAACAAAACTGGCAAATAGTTATTGATCACCTACTAAATGGAAGGTACTGAGACAGATGTACAATTGATGGATTTAAAAAAATAAAGAACTAGTCCTGAATAAGAGCAAGGAAGCCGTTCAAAGTATGAAAGTTCCAGATCCCTCGTGCCCCGGCTTTGGGGGGCAGACGGGGGACTTGTCTGTACTGCGGCCCGGCTGCGGGCTTGTCTACCGAGGTCTGGGGCGTGTGCTGTGCACAGCCGAGCGCTGCTGCGGTGGGCAATGCGTCGCCTGCCTCCTCCGACTTACCGGTGACCTCAGTTAACTAAGTTAACTTATCCCATTTCAGCTGCTTAATTGTAGGAGGTGCACTCTCACCCTGAAGGGCATCAGCCCCTGTACTCAGTGGCGACCTGAGACTTTATTTCCACAGTATCGTCTCTGGTCCTGCACCCGGCAGCTGGGATCTGAGAGACTGCACACTCGGTAGGGAAGGCGAAGGTGAGCCAGGACACAGGGAGGGGTGGAAGAAGGAGAGGAGAGGGAACAGGCTTGGTGCGTCCCCACAAAGCACTTTCTAGATTACAGACACCCTGAGACACAGCAGTCGGGAAAACCCCACAAACGTCCTGGACACAAGCAGCCGCCAGGGTATGGAAGTCCCGGGGATCGCCCCTGCGTGCTGTGCTGGGGGCTGACCACTAGGTGTCGCGCTTAGCCCGTGTTTTGTCACAGGTTTCTACAGCCGGCCCAGCATTTGCTGACATCTCCATTCTATTCCCACAGGTTCCCCCACTCTCTGGGGTATCTCCCGGGAAGGCTTTATTGACCACATACCGAGACCGAAGTCACCCCAGAAGCAGTCTTCTGATCTGCACACAGGAAAGTTGCCACTTTGTCACAGAAGCGAGCGGAGGCCAGCATTAGTAACCAATTCCACAGCAGTAACTTGAAAACAAGCTCTTGACGCATAGAGCTATTTCATTAATTTTACCAGTCAGTGTTATTTCATTCTTTTTATAGATTCTGTTTTTAATTTTTTTAAATTTATGTTCTTGATTTTTACTTACTTCTTTCGTTCTATAAAATTGAACATTTAGATGAACTAGAAAATTAAACTCAGAAAAGATTAGGAGAAAAACCTAAACAGATAAAACCTTTAAAGAAATACAAATCATTTTCTAAAAAAACTATTATTTTATTTTAGCTTCTTTTTAACTTGGTGTGCTTTTAAAATCTGAATATAAATGCCTTTGCTTGTGGAATACTCTCTCCCATCTCCCTGTGAATACTGACCCCCAGTTCCTTTTTCTGGAAGCTCTGTTGGGGCGTCTCCTTCGATCTCCCATCCTGGCTAATCCTTTCATAGTTTCTGCCTGTTCCCCCGTGCCGCATTTTGTGTGATTTCGGCAGGCCTGTGTTCAGGTTCACTATTTTTTTCCCTCTACTGTGTTGAATCTTATTTAACCTGTCCAGCAAGTCCTTAACTACAATGCCTTTGTTTTCAGGAGTTTTATTTGGTCATTTGTCAAATTTTTCCATTAATATTCTATTCCTTCATTATGATTCTTAAATTCTCTTAAGTCGCTTTACCTTGCTTGTTCTAATTCTATTTCATTTTCAGTTCTTTCTTTCCCATTGTCTCCAGGCGAATTCTCTGGCTGGTGGCATCTGCCAGTTTGCTCTCTCAGTAATTAATTTTGTTGTGTGATTTGTATCTCTTTAACTATAAACTACTCTGAACTACTCTTTAATATTGAAAAAAGGGAGGCTTCTCATGAGAAGCCTCTTAGTAACCTTATAGAGTAGTTTGTGATTGTTTCTATTGTTTACCTAGAGAGGTAACGTCACTGCCTCCCTGGCTGGGATCCTGCAGAGTGCACAGTAAATTCAGATCCTGTGCCTTCTCAAGCAGCAGGCCTGGGTATTTGAATTCTGCATACAAGGCCTCAGACAGATGCCCAGCTTCTTCAGGGTGTCCTTGGAAGGCGGACAGAGGCTTCCTAATTATTTTTTGATAGAATAAGCAGCACTTCCAGGCTGCAGGCTTTATGCAGGAAGCAAACTTCCTGCTTCCCTGCTGTACAGAGGCCCAAGGTCATCTGTAGCAAGGAGGCAGGCATTAGAGAGCCAGCCCAGCTCTGCAGACCAATAGTCTGACTCCAACCTGCGGGGTCCCCGTGGCACCTGCTCCCTCTTACCCACAGAACTTTGATTTCTGTGAGTGTTTCTGGACCCCTGTTCTTTCTTTAAATCTAAATGTATATTAAAATATTTTTCTTTGACACATTTTATCCCACCTTGACCTTGAGTGGTTCAGTTCATCTTCTAGTTTTCTTATCAGAGGTTTTCAAACAGGGTTATGTGAGATGAGGGGAGAAGGGGAGGTGACAGGGCTTCTGGCCCCACCGCTACGGCAAACCCTGCCCTCTGCTCGGCAGCAGCCTGGCTGCACAGCCTGGGCTCCATCCTTCTGTGCCTGTGCCTCCATCTGTAAAAGGGGGACAGTGACACTGCTGCCTCCCAGGGCTGCTTGAGGGTTAAGTGAGAGAATGCACATAAAGCACCCAGGTCAGGGCCTGGTTCAAAATACATGCTCAGCAAGTGATCTTTGTTGTGAATTATTGAGCTCCATGTGATGTTTATTTTTAAAAATGGTTCAGAATGGGCGGTTTTATACCTCTCTAGACACAGTATACTTTCTAAAAGAACTTCTAGTTAGAGAAATTTCTACGTCACTCTACAGTAGGGAAGTGAGTTTTAGCTGAGCTTGGCTTATCCCTAGCAGAACGGGCATAAAGGTTTCGATTGTTTATGATGTTTTCCTACCAGCCCCTGACATTCCTTCAACCCCACCTCCCATCCTTGGCAGTTCCATTCTTTCCTTAACGACTCCTCATCACAGCTCTGCAAGCTTCCTTCTGCCTGGGGTTGGACTGCTTCGTGATTTCTCCATGCCGTGTCCCCTGTGCCTAGATGTTTTGCTGAAATCTCCTAACGATAAAGACATTTTATTTAATGGCCCTTTTCTCACTTTTACATCTATGGTGACATCTTCTACATTTCCCATGACAATGGGGACCATGTGGTCTCAAAGAAAGGATGGGGTTCGGGGAAGGGCTGTGCTTGGTTTGCACGAGAAGGCGCTGTGAGGAGGGGCACGTCTCGGCCCGCTTTGCTCAGTCTGTCTGCGTGGATGAGCCCGTGACAGCTCTCCTTCCTTGCGAGGGCGGCGGCTACGTGGCGAACCATCGAGATGACAGTCAGGACTCAGCCAAGGGCGACGAGGGTCGAGGGTCTCCCGCCATGTCCGGGGGAAGTGCGGGAAGTGGCAGGTCTGCGCTCACGCGCGGACTGTGCGGTCCTGCTGTCCTCTGAAGGCGTGTGAGGGTCGAAACGAACGTGCTTTCCCTTGATGTCAGGTGGAGATCAATTTTCCTTTGTGTGACCAAATGTTTTCCCCGTTTGTGGTGGCTTAATTTCATGCGACACACCCAGTGCCTCCAGGCACCTCCCAATTAACAAAATTCTCCCAGGGATATTTCTCACGACCACCCTGGAGAGCCGACAGGGCAGGGGTCGCATTCTCATTTGATGACAGCTGCTGAGCCTGCCCTTGGCCCAGCGGCTCAGCCCCTCTGCCTGACACCGAGGCAGCAGTGGGCTTGACCGTGGGCCCCTTACCTTTCTTTGTCTAGGTTCCTTGTCACCTGTTCCAGGTGGATACAGGTGAATCAGGCTCTTAGGAGAGACAACGCCCCAAGCAACTTCTACTGGGAAAACACCCTTCTTTTCCCTGCACAGTTAGGAGGACATGAAGCCAGGGGCTCATAGAAATAAAACGCTACACGCACGAGGATGTCCACAACAATCGGCGGCCACCAGCAGCGTGCAAGAGGAAGCCTGGTGTGGGACTCAGCTGGAAAAGTCGTCAGCGTGCTGGGACCGTGGCCCATTCCTCTGCGGGGAACCGCACGGAGACCGGGGGAGCAGAGGAGCCCTTTGTTTAGAAGTTTGTTTTGAACTTTGTTTAGATTCCAGGAAGGAAGGTGAATGACTCTCACCCAGAAACAGGAAAGGATTTCTAGATGTTGGAAAACCACGTGACAAAACTCATTCTGCCTTGTGGAGGGGAAAGGGGGAGACGCCTGCCGGCCAGCTTCACCAGGGCAGCGCCCCGCCCTCTACAGGCCCCTCCTCCCCACGGGAGCCCCGCCCTGCTTTGCTTGAAGGCGGAGCCACAAGTCAAGTGAATAGCTGCCATTCTCACACTGTGGGGAACTTGTCACACTGT
>PVJI01031699.1:0-13005 GCA_004026765.1 Micronycteris hirsuta
GGGGAAAATAATGTACTTTTATTTAAAAGGGAAGATTTCCCCCCCTAAATTGTTGCTGCATGTTTATCAATTCACATCTCACAGCTAAGCACAAGGCTTAGTTTTATAATGTTAATCATGTTCAGTCTTTGTCTTCTTGTGCTATCTGATATCTTTCCATCACTAATTGTGACTAAAATCCTTTATATTAATGTCCTTTCTAGCTCCTACTCCAACTCCAGCTCCCATTTACGGTAAACTAATACGTCTTCTTTCTCTATTTCTGTCAAACAACTTTACATTTGCAGAAAAATTACTTTGCTCCATCATATCATTGTGCTCTTTAGGGAAAGGGGCTCTGTCAAATGTTCTGTTGGCTTTCTCATTTACTGCTATGCATCATTTCTTCATTGTAACTCTGGAACTTTCTGCTGAATAGATTGCCACTCTTTTCTAAAGATTTCATGTGTTATTATAAAGTCATTTCATTGGATACAAGTCCCTGTTAGATATAATTTCCTTGTAAAGAAGCAGAGTGGTCAAAAGCTATCATCTATATTTTACATCTATAAATATCCCACAAATCAGATTTTTTATTTCAGTCTATTAATAGTTGTTTTAGGATTCTTTAATCCTAAAACATTTTTAAGAAATTTACATAGGAAAGCAATGGATGTTTAGAACATTGGACCTTTGTATTAGAGAAAACCAACTAATTGTGTATTAGCAAAAGATAAATCATTAAAGAAAAACCAAAAGGAAGGTACTTACGGTTCTGTGAATGTTCTGAGTCTGAGAAATAGATCAGAAATATTCCCAGAAATCTTTTAGACTAAAGAACCCTCATCTTTATTCAGCATATAAATACATAAATTAATTTTGAGGCAGAAACTCAGCTGGATTTTATACGGTATTATTAGTTGTGCTGTAGATCTGTCCTTTGCAGGCATTTACTGCTACTGCACTGACAGGACAAAAAGTGCCCATATTTTTATGTGGCCTCTGATCCCCCAAGAGCCACAGTCGCCCCCAGCAGCAAGGTCAGGAAGGGTCCCAGGGAGGAACACGAACTCTCTGGATCTTGGAAGCACCATTAGAAGAGGCAGGCTGCTTCTGGGACACCTTCACCCTGAGAGGCGTCCGTACCCCGTGTCCTCTGAGGGTGAACGCACCTCCCCACGAGCCTGCCTGGCTGTTGTCCCGAGTCTCTGTATAAGGGATGCATGCTGGGGGCTGCCTATATAGCATCAACTTTGAATTCATTAAAAATATAAATATTCTTCAGGAGCCCCCAAATCTATAACTTAGCTTAGCATGTTTCAGGAAGAACATTTGAGTCTTCTTTAGTGTTCTTTAAACTGTACATGTACTTGCCTGTCAGCATCTACTATTCGTGTCTCATTTATTAGAACTTAAGTTTCTATACAATTTTTTCTGTCTTCACTCATTCATGTTTACTAGAAGACATATACTGAGAGTGCTGGTGAACTCACTCCATGCCCGCTTCACTGGTTTTGGTTACAAGTAATTTAGTTTCATTTGAAAAAGAAACAAGCAGAACGCATTGATGGGTGTCTGGAGTGTGCTTGTGTGTTCCCAGCAACCTCAGCTGTTTCCATTTCGTTTCAGTTGCATGCTTGTTGACCACTCAGTGTGTTGTGCCTTTAATACGTCCCTTCTGTGAATAATATCACAAGTAAACGAGAACCTCGTAAGGATGGACGGTTAATTACGATGTCTGTGTTTGGTCTACAGATGTCCCAAATCCTCCCTTTGATTTAGAACTGACAGATCAACTCGACAAAAGTGTTCAGCTGTCATGGACCCCAGGCGATGACAACAATAGCCCTATTACAAGTATGTGGTGTCGTTTGCTTTATAACGTAAAAATAATGACCATTGTTGAAGCACTTTATCACATGAGGCTGAAATTCCATACAGAGATATTTGCTGGCACTCTCTGCTTCATTACTAATAGAACAAAGACATTTAGTCATGGTTCCCTTCAAAGCTAGAGTAATTTCTGGTACAGCTTTTGGTACAGGACACTGATGAATTGCTGAAGATGTTAATTATGCAACCACACTATCATTTTGTGTTTAAGATCCATAAGAACCACCTTAAATTTCTACCACAGGAGGAAGATGCGTTATAAGTCATTCATTTTGCCCATTAACGTGTGGGAAAAGGCTAAGAGGGCCAGATGCTATAATGCCTAGTCTACATATTAGGAAGTCGACACTTGGACAGTAAAATGGCTTTTCAAACCTACAGTTGGTAACACAACTGTGTGTTGACAGCAGGGTTGTTAACTTCCACTCCCACGTCTCTTTCTTCTAATTAGCCTTTACTGCAAAGTGACAGCACAGTCAGCAATGTCAGCGCCTCGCCTTGATGACATAGCCTAGGGAACAAAATCAGGTGAGGGACCATGCCATAAGGAGACTGGCAAAGCTTCATAAAGTTAGGCTGTACACAAGCTTAGACATTTTAAAACCATAAGATACTTTAGTGCAGTTACAAACAAGACACAGCCTGTAATACTACCTTCGGGTGTATACTGCAGGAAAACTAAATTCCTTTCTGATCACTACCTCAGATTGCTCTGAAGTCGTGTGTGTGTCAATTTATTGTACATGCTAGGAAAGCAGAATATTGCCAATAAAATTAAACGAAGTCTCCTCTCTATCTTGCTTAATTCAGTGGTGTTCCTTTCTCAATTGAGGTTTCGGTGTCCTTGATCAGAACACTTATTCATTCATACTGAGTCTTCCAGTTAACTCAATACATTAGCCCGATTTAGCTGCTTAGGATGCTCGGAGACTCTGTTGCAATGATAGTATTAGATTTCAAGCCATCTCTACTCATTCCTTCATTCACGCCTTCATTCAACAGGTATTTACTGAGTGTCCATTATGTACCAAGCATTGTTCTAAAACAAAACAATAAAATAACCTCTGCTTATGTGGAGCTTGTATTTTACTTGAAGGCACAAATATAAGATAAAATTAATAATACATATTATGTTAGAAATAATGTCATATGTTTGTATACATGTATATGTGTACACACACACATCTCAGAACTCCCTTCAAGAAAGAATCTGCTGTAAGGACTGTGAACACCTTCCCCAAAGACCCACTGCAGTGTTCACATGATGCCACCCTCTTCCTAAGCTACTCCAGTGACTGCGCACGGCAAGCATCCTAGAGCTCAGCCGCACCCAGCACAGAACTTTACTCTGGGCTCCACGTGATTGAGATGAGACTGCAGTCTGAGGCTTCTCCTACACACTGCTCCCTCCTTCCCCTTCACCTTTCACAGACATCAGACCTTTATCTTGGTCTGAAGATTTTCTCTGCCTACTCCTGCTTTCTCTCCCTTTTATCTTCCGTGGGCATTTTCCCCCAAAAGCCTCTTGCACGTCTAATTCTGAATTAACATCTGCTTCTTAAAGGACTCAAACACATATATATCTATACACATGGTTGGTGGGTGTGTATATACATTGTGTGTGTGTGGTGTGTATTTAGGCCATGCAGAAAACAACAAAGAATGAGAAGGAAGTTATGGAACATAGAGCCCCAGGGTATAATTATGAATAGGGTGGTCAGGAAAGGCCTCGTTAAGAAAGTAACATTTGAGTAAAGACATGAGAAGGGAAAAAGTGAACACACTATGCAGTTTCTGGGGGTGTGGGGGTTGCGAAACTTTCCCAACACAGCAAGAGAAAGAGCAAAGGCCCTAGAACAGGGGCATGTCTGCTAGGAGGCCAGTGTGGCTGGGTAAAATGAACAAGAGGGGGTGAAGTAGGAGAGAATGTCAAAGAGGCAGAGTTGCAGAGCGGGGGTGGAATGTGCACTTGCAGTGACGGTACGCCACTATAAAAGTTTGGGAAGTCATTGGAGGGATTTAAGTAGAGCAGTAATTCATGGATCATAGTGTTATTCTATTGAAAACAACAGTAGTCTCTGTTCTCAAACTGCATTGAGTACCTACCCTAAGGAACCTCAGCAAACTCACAGAGGTGCTTCAGGATATTTTTTTACGTTTTTGATTTGTAAATTTTCATATTTGAAAAACAGAGACATCTATCACATGAAATATTAGCTTGAGGCAGTTTGCAGTTTTAACATGATATTGCTATATCATATTATAATGATGTCATATCTCTACAAAGCCTTTGCTATGATAAAAAGCAAGGACCATGTGAAAATCAACATGGAACAGGAAATGAGGAAGGTGGTATCCAATCTGTTTACAAGGTTTCAGAAGTTATGAGGTACCCATAGGTTTTAAGTTTTTAAGACATGAATATGTATTAAGTTAAATAGACCTAACTACTTACATGGAAATGTTAGTCATTTCTTTTTTCCTAAGGGAGTCTGAAACAAATTTCTAAGCACTCAGTGTACCATGAACTGAGAAGGTTTGGGAACCTGTGAGTTAGTAGGTTATATAATAATTGAGGCAAGAGATTAAGGAGGCTTGGAATAGGCAGAGAGTGATGGAGGTGCTGAAAAATAGTCATATTTGCATGTATTTTGAAGTAGAGCCAGCAAAACTATTGGGAGTACGAAAAAAAGAAAGGAGTTAAGGACTTCAAGGTTTTGACCAGAGTTGTCACTACGAAGTAGGGAAGCAAGATGGACATCAGTCTTGGTCATATCCAATTTCAGTTGCTGTAATAGACAAACTAGTGGAGTTGTTGAATAGGCGATTAATTATCCAAGTATTCAGTTCAGGAGAAAGGTAGGGCTGCCTAACAGATATAAATGTGAAAATCATGAGTTTATGAGACTAAAGATCGCCTCCAAATTAATGTAGATTGAAAGGAGAAATCGTAAGTACTGAGCTTCAGAGCACTATAACACATGATGTTCCTAGTTCATCTTTGTATCTATAATTCATCTTATTGCACATGGCACATATCTAAATACCTATTTTTTTACAAGAGTAAAACATGCACATACCACAGTATTTTGGTAGATGCAAAAGGATATGCACTGGAAAATGAGTTTTTCTCCCACCTGATTCTCAGTTCCTCCAGTGACACCAGCATATAAATGTATCTTTTGAGAGGTAATACATGTGCATTCGAGCATATATGAATTTACACAAGTGTAGTATCTGGCACATACTGATCTAGACCCTACTTGGTTCGACTTAGTGATGCATTTTAGAAATCATTCCATTTCAGTACAAGCAGAGCAGCCCCGTTCACTTTTAACAGCAGCAGAGTGTTCCATTGTGAGGATGCACAATATTTTATTTAATCAATTAGATTGTTTCGAGTACAAACAATGCTGCAGTGTGGATCCCTTTCATATGTCTTTGAGTACCTGTGTGAGTACATTTATTTGAAATAAATGACTATAAATCCAATTTTTCACTCAAAAGTTATCTGAGTTAAAATATGGTTAATGTTCTAAATTGTCCTCTATAGAAGTTGTACCAATTTACACTTCCCACAAAGTATGACTCAGCTTGTTTATCTGAGTCACAGTCAACAAAGTATGTTCAACTTTTGATTGTTGCCAGTTTAGTGAAAAATGGTATCTCACTGTATTTAATTTAACTACTACTATGAAAACATTAATCATCTTTTCATATACTTAAACGTTCCTAGGGATATATGTGAATCTCTTCTAAAAAGTTTAAAGTAAATAAACTCAGCATGCCAAAGAAACATTATTGGGTATGTTTAAGTATTGAGGATAATGATAGAACTCTGAAATCAAAATATTCTAATGAAATATTTTTGAAAGTGAAATAATTCATGTCTGGTTAACCATGTTAGATTGCCCTATTAGTTATTCTAGCAACCTACCCTGGAGTGACTGAATCCACTATCTTGCATTTTGTGTGTGTGTGTGTTACGGCCAGAATTTATCATTGAATATGAAGATGCAATGCATGAAGCAGGGGTATGGCACCACCAAGCCGAAGTTCCTGGGACGCAGACCACAGCCCAGCTGAAGCTGTCACCTTATGTGATCTACTCCTTCCGAGTGATGGCAGAGAACAGTCTCGGGAGGAGCTTGCCTAGTGAGCGGTCTGAACAGTATTTGACTAAAGCTGCAGGTAAAACAGGACTTTGGTGATGTGAAATAAAATAGAAAATTTTCCACTGTTTGGAAAAGACAAAGCTTACGTGTCTATGACTGCTTAACTTCCAGAACCAGATAAAAACCCCACAACCGTGGAAGGACTGGGATCAGAGCCCGACAATTTGGTGATTACGTGGAAGGTGAGCTACGTGTAAAGCCCTCAACTTTCCCCAGTGTATCCGTAGAGTGAAAAAATACTTGTTTTAAAATAATATCTGTATTAAAGTCCCATTTTACCCATTTTGGGAAAATATATATTATATACCTTTATTTAAAAGACTGTATTGTGCAGTAGTTAAAATCTCGATCCTTGGAGCAAATATGAATGAATGCAGATCCCAGCTTTACCGCTTACCGTGTGGCTTTAAGTCAGTTGTTTAACATCTCTGTTATGTATTTGTATAATTAGCATAATAATAGAACCAACCTCATAAGATTTAAAGAGTTAATATCTATAATGCCTAGAACAGAGCCTAGCACATGTATGTGCTCAATAAATGTTAGCTAGTATTATCATCATTATACAGAACCATCTAGAAAATATGTACCCACATGTAACAACTTACTCACTGTAGTCGACTTCTTTTCTTTTTTCTTTTCTTCTTTCTTTCTTTCCTTATTTCTTTCTCTTTTTTTGGTTTATCTGTATTTTCTAGACTTAGAAAAGTCATATACCATATAATTTTAAAAACTTGTTTTAGATAGATTTGATCATGCATACTTATATGCAAACATATATTTGTACATACTTATATACACACCTACATGTATAAAAAGGACAGGGTGACAAACCAGCTTTTTTTTAATAAAGAAAGAGGCAGTTCACAAGTTTTATTCTCCAAGCAAAACAGACACTGAGGTACTGTTACACAAACAGGAATATAAAGGAACCTATATAACTGAGCTGTGGAGCCAGAGTTTGAGAGGCTTATGTGGTATTTACTACTTCAAGATAGAAATTAACAGCTTTTGAAATGTCGACCACAAAACAAGCTTTGAATGCCATCAAAAATGAAAAAAAAGATAAGTTCCCTGCAAAATATGTTACTAGCTTACATTTTATTGTTTCCGTGCTCACTTTTAAGTCTGAGAATTGGTTTTGCTGTTCCTGTAGAAGTTGTGTATTCGATCTGCTTTTCTAAGCCCTAATTATCTGGCTTTTCTTGTAGCCCTTGAATGGTTTTGAATCTAATGGGCCAGGCCTTCAGTACAAAGTGAGCTGGCGCCAGAAAGATGGTGATGATGAATGGACGTCTGTGGTTGTGGCAAATGTATCCAAATATATTGTCTCAGGCACACCAACCTTTGTTCCATACCTGATAAAAGTGCAGGCCCTGAATGATGTAGGGTTTGCTCCAGAACCAGCTGTAGTCATGGGACATTCTGGAGAAGACCGTAAGTGTCTGATACTGTTTTGTTTATACTTTTCCCCAGCAAAACAGACTTACCAAAGCGTAAGCCAAGTATACTCCAGAGGTTCTTTGAATGGGATGGAGACAGGCAGCAATTATTTTGTTCAACATTTCTGAATTTAAATAGCCTGCTAAGTAGAAAATAGATTCAAAATGTTAAAAGTTATTATTTTTAAAAGATAAGTTATTCTTACAAAGTCAAATGAGCAGATACCAAAAATCTACTCTCAATCCTTGATAATTTATAGAATAGGGCTAGGGCATGCTTCAGTGAAGTCAAATTATTAGACTGATTTTTTTTGCACGAAACTCAAAATAACATCGCTACTTCTATCCTCCTTCCCTATCCCTAGTCCCAATGGTGGCTCCTGGGAACGTGCAAGTGACAGTGATAAACAGCACCTTAGCTGAGGTGCACTGGGACCCAGTCCCTCTGAAAAGCATCCGAGGACACCTGCAAGGCTATCGAGTAAGTGTAGGGGGACCTTTCCTACTCTTTCCTTAGGAACAGCCCATCAGTGAATGCCAGATGCACTTCTCTTGGTTGGAGGAGGCCTTAAGTTCCTCTGGTTTATCACCTTGGGCAAGCCATATCTAAACAACCCCTGCTAAAGCTGAATCAAAATCTCACTGCATCCAAAGTGAGAAAAGAAAATGTTTTCTCCATTTTTCCCCACAGATTTTGCCAACCAGGCAATTAACGTATGCACAACATGGGGAAAACTAATGTTTAAAATACTAGGATATAACCAGATGCACCTATGTTTAAAACAATACTGGACACATGTGTCGAATACACAAATTATCCTGAAAATAATGTAGAAAAAATTTCTACATTATTAAAAATAATTCAGAGTATACTTTAAGTTCATATAGTACCAAATGGGTCATTCTTAAGAACATCATCTTTGTTCTTGGGAAACACAGAGAAACTGTTTATAGAGATTTTCTTTTGATTGATTGATGGTCAAAGAACTGTTTTTTCATCTGCAAAAAAAAAGGTCACTACTTTGAATTGTTAACTCTGACCCCTAGAGGTCACTTTTTGCACTGCTTCATGTTCAATTGTGTTTTTTTCCTTTAACAATCCTAGATTCTGTATATAGTTGACGTCTCTTAAAAATGTCTTTAGCCCGGCTGGTGTAGCTCAGTGGATTGAGCGCGGGTTGGGAACCAGAGCGTCCCGGTTCGATTCCCAGTCGGGGCACATGCCTGGGTTGCGGGCCAGGTCCCAGTGAGGGCCATGTGAGAGGCAACCATACATTGCTCTTTCTCTCTCCCTTCTCCTCTCTCTGAAAATAAATAAATAAAATCTTAAAAAAAAAAAAAAAAGTCTTTAAACTCCTAAGAAGAGTGTAAGAGGACATAATAAACAACAATTCTGGATTTTTAACCAAAGTTAACCAAAACTTTGTTAATCAACTACAATAAATAGATAAATAAATAAATAAATGCGAAAGCCCTAGACTTGGCGTGAAGGATTCACTGTCACTCTTGATTGCCCTGTAGCTTTAGACAAGTCACTTGGTAACTGGGAGACTCATCTGTACTATAAAAATAATAATAATAAAATCTTCACTGTGGTTTTTAGGATTGAACTAATGATATATTGTACAGGAAGTTCTATTAACTCTGGAAAAGTATATATATATTTTGGCCAGTAATTTTACTTTTAGAATATTTTATATAAGACACTTAAATCCTTCTGTTGCCTTTTATTTTTTTCCACTTATTTTTCTTCAAATTTTTATTCTTGTTTATTCTGTTACAGTTGTCCCAGTTTTTCCCCCTCTGTCCTCCTCCACCCGGCATACCCCTCTCAGTCAGTCCCCACAACTGTCCATGTCCATGGGTCATTTATACATGTTATTTGACTAATCCCTTCCCCTTCTTCCCACCATTTCCCCTCCCCCTTCTCTCTGGCAGCTGTCAACCTGCTCCATATTTCCATGTCCCTAATTCTGTTTTGCTCATTATTTTATGTTGTTCATTAGATTCCTCTTATAAGTGAAATCATATGGTATTTGTCTTTCACCAACTGGCTTATACATCAGTGGAATAGAATAGAGAGCCCAGAAATAAACCCATGTCTCTTTGGTCAATTTATGTTTTTTTGTTTTTTTTTTTAAAGATTTTATTTTATTTATTTTCAGAGAGAGGAGAAGGGAGGGAGAAAGAGCAATGTATGGTTGCCTCTCACATGGCCCTCACTGGGGACCTGGCCTGCAACCCAGGCATGTGCCCCAACTGGGAATCGAACCGGGACCCTCTGGTTCCCAGCCCGCGCTCAATCCACTGAGCTACACCAGCCAGGCGATCAATTTATGTTTGACCAAAAAGGGGGCAGAAGCATACAATGAAGTAAAAATAGTCTCATCAATAAATAGTGTTGGGAGACCTGGACTTAGTACATGCTAAAAAAAAGAAAACTAGACCACCAACTTACACCATACACTGGAATAAACTCAAAGTGGATAAAAGACTTAAATATAAGTTGTGACACCATAAAAGTCTTAGAGGAAAACATAGGCAGTAAACTTTCAGATATCCCACATAACATCATTTTTGCCAATATATACCCTAGAGCAAGGGAAATAAATGAAAAAATAAACAAATGAGACTACATCAAATTAAAAGGCTTCTGCATGGCTAAAGCAACTATCATCAAAATGAAAAGGAAACTAACTATGTGGGACAACATACTTGCCATTGATATAGCAGACAAGGGTTTAATCTCCAAAATATATAAAGAACTCATACAACTCAACACCGGGAAGACAATCCAATTAAAAAATGGGCAAAGGCTCTGAACAGACACTTCTCCAAGGAGGATGTACAGATGGCCCATAGACATATGAAAAATGCTCAACATCACTAGCCATCAGAGAGACGCAAATCAAAACCACAATGAAATATCACCTCACACTGGGCAGAATAGCCATTGTTAATAAATCAACAAACAACAAGTGCTGGCAAGGTTATGGAAAAAAAGGAACCCTAGGGCACTGTTGGTGGGAATGCAGACTGGTGAAGCCACTGTGGAAAACAGTATGGAATTTCCTCAACAAATTAAAAATGGAACTGCTTTATGACCTCGTGATTCCACTGCTGGGAATATACCCTAAGAGTCCCGAAACACCAATTCAGAAGAACATATGCACCCCTATTTCATAGCAGTGCTATTTACAATAGCCTAGTGTTGGAAAAAGCCTAAGTATCCATCAGTACATGAGTGGATTAAAAATCTGTAGTACCTTTACACAATGGCATACTATGCAGCAGAAAGAAAGAAGGAGCTCCTACATGTGTGATAGCGTGGCTGGAACTGGAAACTATCATGCTAAGTGAAATAAGCTAGTCAGTGAAAGATAAATTCTTTTGTTGTCTTTTAGAGAGAACTGTATGGGTGCTATTTCATTTATTTCACTTATATTCCTCCAACAAAATAGTTAGTCCAGCTTTATCCCATATTCTTACTTTAATTTTCCTCGTTTTCTGTGAGCTTCTTACTCTTTTGCCTCAGAGTCAATATTTCTCAGTTTTACCAGTAATCCTCTAAAATGTACAATGGGAATTTTCTGGAAAAGACTCCATAAAAATCTTTAATCTTATTTGCTTCCTTATACACCCCTGGCTGTTGTTCTTGCTGCTTCAGATTTACTACTGGAAGGCACAAAGTTCATCAAAAAGAAACAGACGCCACATTGAGAAAAAGATCCTCACTTTCCAGGGCAGCAAGACCCACGGCATGTTGCCCGGGCTGGAGCCCTTCAGCAACTACACACTGAACGTCCGTGTGGTCAACGGGAAAGGGGAGGGCCCAGCGAGCCCAGACAGCGTCTTTGGGACCCCAGAAGGAGGTATGAGGTGGACATGTCTCTGAGACCCTAGCAACATATGGCACATGCTGAGAGGCTCTGCGTGACAGAATGGCCCAAATGTATTGTGGAAGCCAATGTGATTTTCCCAGAGATGAATACAGCATGCACAAAGCTGGCAAAGTGCCAGCTTGTGTGCGGACTGAGGGTGTGAAAGCTGCAGATTGCAAAACGCTGCCCTAAAATCCCATTTCTCTTGACTTAAACTTTTTTCTCCATACTTGATCTCACCTTGCTAATTTGAAGTTTATTTGGGTCATTAACTTTCTGACTGGAAGCAAATTATATAACTTCTATAAGCCTCAGTTTCCTCATTTGAAAAGTGTGGAAACTAAGTGTGATATCCTAAGAAAAATATCTGGAAAAGAAAATATTTCTATAAATGATGATTTACTTCTTTCTCAGTGCACTTTCATAATTTATGCTAAACATGAGCTAAGTTAGGTGGTTGGGAGTCTTGTCAAAACAGGTTGGAAAGAGAAGAAAAAAGTCATTGCTAGTATGGGCCACCACGGGGGAAGAGGGAGGGGCCCACAAATATGTTGTGTGTGGGGAGGGGGCAGGAGGAGTTTGGACAAGCACAGGGGAGCCTGGCGGATGAGGAAGAGAAGGGACATAAGTAAGAGTGATAGGAATTTAAGAAGACACTGAAAATAGGCCTTCCCTATTTTGAGTTTTGCCTCAAGCCAGTATTGAAAATGAGCCAGATAACGCCTATGGATTCAATATGAGTTCTTTTAGAGAGAAGCAGTGTAGGGACAAATTCCATCCTGGCTCCTAGTTGCAGAATTCATGATGTCAGCAGCCTCCCAACAGTCTCTCAGAGTCATCGTGTGTCCCAGCTCCCCTGTCATTATGACTGCTGGTCCTCGGTCTCATTGCTCCTTGGAGGGTAAGGACTCCTTCCACTCAAAGCTTTCCCTAGTGAGACACCACACTGGTCCTTTAGATGGTCCGGGGTGGGGGGTGTGTCATAGAAGAGATGACCAGGGGATGAAAAGATAAAGAAGAGTGGAAGTTTTATGTTCAAAACACAAAGGTGGGACACAGCATGAGTCCTTCAGGGAACTGCAAGTAGTGTAGCTAAGAATGGTGAGAAAAGAGGGGGAGTCCCCCAGCAAGGAGCCATGTCATGGACGGTCTTAAACGCTATGGATATTAAGCCAGAGGCTCTTAACCTGGGGACTATAGTTGCACAGGAGATCAAGGAATGTGTTTAAGGAACTCCATGAACCCCAATATTGTAGAAAAAGCTGTATATTTTTCTAGGGAGTGTTTATGGTTGTCATCAGATTCTAAAAGGGGTCTGTGATCTTCTAAAGTTTGAAACCACTTACTGGTTTGGGGAAACTTAGGAATATATGCCAGGTATGTTCTAGGCCCAGGCAAAGGCCACAGATGCCCGGAAATGGGGTGGTGGCAGAGAGCAGAGGAGGGAGTGCATATTGTTGAGACGAAGGGGGTGGATTAGACAGTATGTAGTGGCCCAGGAAATGGTGGGAATGAAGCAGAGGGAGTAATTCAGGATGATTCCCTGGCTCGAGAGACAGGAGGGACAGTTGGCATTCAGGGATCTAGGGAATATGGCAGGCTGGGTAGAGGAGGTAATGATCACAAGGGAGAGCT
>PVJI01031700.1:0-12903 GCA_004026765.1 Micronycteris hirsuta
TGCTAAGTGAAGTAAGCCAGGCAGTGAGGGATAAATACCTTATGATCTCACCTTTAACTGGATCATAACCAACAAAAGCAGAAAGCAAGCAAAACATAACCAGAGACACTGAAATTAAGAACAGTCTAACAATAGACAGGGGAGAGGGGGGATGGGACAATGGCGAGAAGAGTTTTCAGGAATCACTGTAGAGGACACATGGACAGAAGTAAGGGGGAGGATGGAGGCTGGGGGGAGGTGGGACGTGTGGGGAAGGGCGGGGGAAGGGGAGAGGATGCAAATAACTGTAATTAAACAAAAATTAATAAAAAAAGAAATTATGGTACATTTACACAATGGAATTCTACGCAGCAGTGAGGAAGAAGGAGCTTATACCCTTTACAACTGCATGGATGGAACTGGAGAGCATTATGCTAAGTTAGGTAAGTCAGGCAGTGACGGACAAATACCATAGGATCTCACCTTTAACTGGATCATAACCAACAAAAGCAGAAAGCAAGTAAAAGATAACCAGAGACATTGTAATTAAGAACAGTCTAATAATAGACAGGGGAATGGGGGGATGGGACAATGGGGAGAAGGGTTTTCAGGAACTACTGTAAAGGACACATGGACAGAAGTAAGGGGAAGGAGGGAGGCTGGGGGGGAGGGGGGATGGAGGGAAAGGGAGGAGGGAAGGGGAGAGGATACAAATAACTGTAATTGAACAAAAAAAAGAAAATAATTATACACAAACAGTGTTCTTTAGTTACTAAATTTGTTTTCCATCAGTGCGTGGGCTAGCAATTCCAAAACTATTTTATCTGTATTCCATGACTGAAAAAAAGACAAGTAAATGTAGCAAAAATAAGAGCCAATTTTCTTAATAGTTGGAGGAGAAATTACAATAAAAGGGAATAGCCCTAGCTGGTGTAGCTCAGTGGATTGAGCACGGGCTGGGAACCAAATGGTCCTGTTTCGATTCCCAGTCAGGGCACATGCCTAGGTTGCAGGCCAGGTCCCTGTGAGGGCCATGTGAGAGGCAACCATACATTGATGTTTCTCTCCCTCTCTTTCTCCCTCCCTTCTCCTCTCTCTAAAAATAAATAAAAATAAAATCTTTTAAAAAATAAAAAAGGGAATAAACTAGAAAAAAAATATCAATAGATTCAGAAAAAACATTTGATTAGGTACAACACCCACTCATGAAAAAAACACTCAGCAAAGTGGGGATAGAGGAAGCATTCCTTAACATAATAAAAGTCATATATGAGAGACCTACAGACATCATACTCAATGGGCAAAACCTAAAATCTTTCCCACTAAGATCAGGAACAAGAGAAGCTTGTCCACTATCACCACTTCTATTCAACATAGTATTGGAAGTTTTAGCCACAGCAATCAGACAAGAAAAGGAAATAAAAGACATCCAAATTGGAAAGGAGGAAACAAAACTGTCATTGTTTGTAGATAACATGATAGTGTACATAGAAAATCTGATACACTCTGCCAAAAAACTACTTGACCTAATCAATGAATTTGACAAAACAGCAGAATATAAAGTCAATATCCAGAAATCAAAGGCATTTTTGTATACCAACAATGAAACATCAGAAGCAGAAATCAGGAAAAGCATCCCATTTGATATAGCAACAAAAAAAGTAAAATACCTGAGAATAAATTTCATGAAGGAGGTAAAAGACCTGTACTCAGAAAACTACACAACACTGAAGAGAGAAATCATGGAAGACACAAACAAATAGAAACATATACCGTTCTCATGGATCAGAAGAATCAACATCATCAAAATGTCCATACTACCCAAAGCAATTTATAGATTCAATGCAATCCCTATCAAAGTACCAATGGCATATTTCACAGATATAGAACAAACACTTCGAAAATGTATATGGAACCATAAACGACCCCGAATATCAGCTGCAATTTTTAGAAAGAAGAGCAAAGTAGGAGGGATCACAATACCTGATATCAAACTGTATTACAAGACCACTGTAATCAAAACAGCCTGGTACTGGCATAAAATCAGACAGATAGACCAATGGAACAGAATAACCCAGAAATAAACCCACATCTGTATGGCCAATTAATTTTTGACAAAGGGGGCAGCAGCATAAAATGGAGGGAAAATAGCATCTTCAACAAATGGTGTTGGGAAATCTGGACAGCTACATGCAAAAAAAAAAGAAACTCAAGCACCAACTTACACCTTATACAAAAATTACACCTTATTCAAGGTGGATAAAAGACTTAAAGATAAGTCGTGACACCATAAAAGTCCTAGAGGAAAAAACATGGACAGGAAAATCTCAGACATTCCATGCAGCAACATATTCACTGATATGTCCCCTAGAGCAAGGGACATAAAGGAAAGAATAAACAAATGGGACATCATCAAAATAAAAAGCTTCTGCACAGCTGAAGGAAACAGTATTAAAATAAAAAGAGAACCAACCATATGGGAAAATATATTTGCCAATGATACCTCAGACAAGGGTTTGATCTCCAAAATATATAAAGAGCTCACATGACTCTACTCCAGGAAGACAAAAAAAAACAATTAAAAAAATGGGCAAAAGTCTTGAATAGACACTTCTCCAAGGAGGACATGCAGAAGGCCCAGAGACATATGAAAAGATGCTCAGCATCACTAGTCATCAGAGAGATGCAAATTAAAACCACAATGAGATGCCACCTTACACTGGTCAGAATGGCCATCAGAAACAAAGCAACAGATAGTTGTTGGAGAGGATGCGGAGAAAAGGGAACCCTAGTGCACTGTTGGTGGGAATGCAGACTGGTGAAGCCACTGTGGAAAACAGTAAGGAATTTCCTCAGAAAACTAAAACTGGAACTGCCTTTTGACCCAGCAATTCCACTTCTGGGATTATGCTTTAAGAGCCCTGAAACTCCAATCCAAAAGAACCTATGCACCCCGAAGTTCATAGCAGCACAATTTGCAATAGTCAAGTGCTGGAAGCAACCTAAGTGCCCATCATTAAATGAGTGGATCAAGAAACTATGGTATATTTACACAATGGAATTCTACGCAGCAGAGAGAAAGAAGGAGCTTGTACTCTTTGTAACAGCATGGATGGAACTGGAGAGCATTATGCTAAGTGAGATAAGCCAAGCATTGAGGGACAAATACCATATGATTTCACCTTTGACTGGAACATAATCAACAAAAGAAGAAAGCAAGAAAAACATAATCAGAGACATTGAGATTAAGAAAAATCTAACAATATTCAGAGAGGGGGAGGGGACTCTGTGGAGAAGGGTTTTCAGGAACTACTGTAAAGGACACATAGACAAAACCAAGGTGGAGGTTGGAAGCATGGGAGGGAGGTGGGTTTGGATGGGGTGGGGGCGGGAAGGGAGGGGAGAAAATGCAGAAGACTGTAATTGAACAATAATAATGTAATTAAAAAAGAATATTACTGTTTTTTATCTAGTGCTGGTTTTCTTATGTAGTTTTTATTAAGTTGAAATAGATTATCAGTTACATTTTACATTTTATATAGTTTTTGAGTTATATATTCTGAAATTAAATTGTTAAGAATATTACTGTTTATTATAAAAAAACAAGCTGCAAACTTATTTCACTTAGTATAATACCCTCTATATCCATCTATCTTGTCAGGTTTGAGAACAGTCATGGGGGTGTAAAGTGCAGCATAGGGAATACAGTCAATAATATTGTAGTAACTATGTATGGTGCTAGATGTGTAATAGACTTACTGGAGTGATCACTTTGTAAGTGATATAAATGTGTAATTACTATGTTGCATACCTGCAACTAATATAATATTGTATGTCAACAATAATAGAAACATTTAATGAATAAAAAAGCTGAAGTACTGAGATTGGATAATATGGTAAAAAAATGGTAGACACTGATCAACATAATCAACTAGTTCCTTAAGAAAGAAAACTTAGAGTATTGTGCAGCATGTACAATGAGGGAAGAATGGTATAGACACTCTTACAGGATGAGGTTGTTGGTTCAGTGTGATTAGAAGTCAGAGATCTTGGGAGGATAGGACAGCCATCAGTTACCTCCCCAACTTTTGAGTCAATCCTCCCTCACCCTGAGGTACAGAGAGTGAAGAAGATACATGTGATGTGAATCGAGGCTGGAAAGAGAGTCCTAGGAATTTTCCTTCACCTCCCTGACTAGGTCAACCCTTCTCAATGACTGGCTTTTATAACCTCTTTCCTTTTTAACATGTGACACAGTTGCAGTATTATATTTACAGGTGTTATTATTTGATAAGTATCTGTCTTCCCTATTAAACTCCGCCAGGGCATATTCCATGTCTGTTTTGTTCACCATTGTATCTCCAGCACCAGCATAGTACCAGGTGCTTAATGGGTGTTTTACAAATGTTTGCTGAATGAAAGAAGGTAGATATTTACATTCAGGCATCTTTAAGCCTAGAAAGAGAGAAAGGTGGAACAAAGGTGGAACTTTTCCACTTTTGTTCCAGCCCTACAATTGGGAGTGGGGAGGTTGAAGCTTTGATGGGGAAAGACGGACAGTGTGGTCTTAAAATTATCTGCCACACATGTCCCATCTCCCCCTTTGCTTACCTTCACTAGGAGAGGCCCTTGTCACACTCCTATAAATGGCTTCCACCTGGTAGTGTAAGAATTTGGGACTCTAGAACCAGGCTGACAAGTTTTAAATTGCGATTCTGCCACTTACTATCATGTATCCTTGGGCAAATCACTTAATTTCTCTGCCTCAGTTTCCTCATCTGTAAAGTGTAGATAATAATTCTTCCTACTTTGTGGTGAGGATCAAACGAACTATTATACATCTAAGTGCTTCAACCACTGCCTGACATATAGTTAAGTGCTCCATATGTGCACCATCCACCAAATGCAAGCTTGGCTCTCAATACAGCCAAGAGCATACCCCAAATATATCTCCCTTATCTAGCCAGAGTCCAAGTATATAGTCTTTCCCTTTGCTTTGGCAAGACAGGAGGGAGACAGGAAGTAGAAATGATAAATGATAGAGGGGAAACTGAGTGTGGGCTTGGATTTGACACCTGCCTGCCCAGAATGTGGCAGGCATACAATCTCTGAAGAGATGTTTTCTTTTGATAAAGTGTCCCTTAAAGTTCCAGTGGCTGATTTTGCTATATTTCTAGTCCAGATGAGGTTTGCTGAAGTGCCAGCAATGACACGTACCCTGCCAATACTCTCCTGACTGTCCTAGCCTCAGAGACATGTCTAAACAACTGAGACTGAGATTCAATCTGTCCAATACTGCTGTGTGAAGCAGGAAGAAAGCTGTACATCAGTGTTTGGTGACAGCACAGAGAGCCGTTATCAATGGGGCCCTTTATGTTAAGGTTTACAATTTCAGCACTCAAAATGTTACTTCTTTTGCAGTATTTTGCCTGCAATTGTGGTGGCCAGCATAGGAGAGAAGTATATCTGAATTCACTGCTGTGTGAGTAATATGCTTATGCAAGGAAACATCATTTCAACAGAAAAAAATAACTAGGTGCTTCAAAAATTAAAACATCAGGGAGACTCAATCACATTATATACAACTGAAAGATGCAAAGAAATTAAAGGCAGAGAAGACAGCATCCATTTTATGAAAGTGTACAATTTAGTCTTTATAAGGAAAAATGAAAGAAAATGGTTTATTTAGGCTGGAGAAGCGATGGCAAAGAAAGTACTTAACTGTCAGTTATGTGAAGGGACAGTACATGATCAGTAATAGCTAGCTTTTATCTGCCACTTCTGAAGACATGAAAAAAGAAATTTAAATTGTGACAAGAGAACTGTTGAGAACATGATTAGTTCCAGGATCTGTTATCACAAGAAGGACTAGAAGTAAAATTCTGTATATGGAAACTAAATAAATAAAAAGGCAAGACTATCAGAGATAGAGAAGATGCAATTATACTTAACCCCAAGGTTAAATCTGATAAATATATAATAAATATAATAAATACATACTCTATTTCATAGAATAATTATCACTTATTAAGCAATAACTGTGTACTTGACCTTCTCCTAGCACTCCATAAAATCTCAGTTAATTTTTACAACTTTTCCATGGGTTGTAGATATTATAATCTCCATTTCCTCAACTGAAAAAACTGGTTCTGAGTGGTAAAGTAGCTTGCCCAAGATAACATCTCTAGTAGGTGGTTGCTTTGCTATGATAAATCTTTGACTATATGGCTTCAGAGCTATGTCCTTTGTACTATATTGACTCTCAGACACAATAATATGTCTTTTTGCCATTTCCATTCTTTCATTAATTTTTCTTCAGTTTAGATTTCACACGTCCTTTCCTCCAAAAAATATCAGCCTAACAGCTGGAATATTGCAACTAACTTATTACTATGTTAGCAACCACATATATACCTCTGCTCAGTATGGACTCCCTTCCCTTTGGAACAGACTCAAATTAAGTTGAGGCAAGGATGGAAAAAGAGGTGAGGAGCAAAATACCCATATTTTCTAGCTGAAATGTGATAGCTGTACTGAGGTACAGTGCACACACACTTTAGAAACTGGTTATAAAACATTAAGGGCGTTACTGAAGCAGAAATCAAATTAGGCTGCACGTGAATCCATACTGACTTATAAGGGCTGGCACAAAGAGGATATTAAATGGGATGAACATATACTGATATTCAGAACAAGGTCATTTCTTTCAAAAAGAAATATTAACTATAGTGTCCTTAAGTGAGATGGGGAGAAGAAATCATAGGTCAGAAATGACACTGAGTAATTTTCTATTGAATTGAAACCAATGTATAGTCAATACAATCTGCCACAGTCGATCAGTAACGCAGATGAAGAAAGCACAATACACTCTTATTTAATGGCATCTAATTCAAACCATGACTAACTTTCTGGCAATATTTCCCTGCTAGTGCATGTTCATTCAAAGAGCATCTACCCACAGTGGAAGGAAAAAAATATTAACCAGAAATAGTTTGTTACTTAATGAACTTATACATTGGTAGGGATGATAAGACATGGGCACAAATAATAGAAGACAAAATATGACAAGGTAATAAATACTACTGGAGAAGCAAGGTGAGGTGCTGAGGGGTCCCAGACAGAAGAAAGTTTTAATTTACAGGATTTTTAACTTCCAGCCATAAAATAAATAAACCATGGGGATTTAGTATATAGCAGGGAGAATGTAGTCAATCGTACTGTAATAACTTTGCACATGACAGGTGGTTACTAGACTTATCATGGTGATCACATTATAAGGTAGATAAATGTTGAGCCACTATATTGTACACCTGAAACTAATAAAAGATTGTATAGTAACTATATTTTAATAAAAAAATTTAAAAGGTTTATGGAGGAGGAAGAGTTTAGGCTGGGATTTTAAGGATAAGCAGAATTTAGGGGTGGAAAAATTAGGGATGGAGATAAGAAGGCAGACAAAAGAGAAAGGCCCTCCAACTGGTATTGATAAACATATAACCTGAGGACTATTTGTGTTAGAATCTGAGGAGGCTGCATTTGAACTTGGTCTTGAGGAGCTGGCAGGATTTTCACAGGCAGATGTGGTTAGAAAGGGAAAAGTACTCCCTCCTCCCAATGCTTACTATACATATGCAGTTTTTACCTCGGCAGCCATTTTGTCTCATTTTCCCTCCTGGTTTCTCATCATAAAATAACCTCTATTCATTCACCACAAATTTGGTTGCCATATGTTTGGAACTAGATGCTCTAACCAGCCAGAGACTCCACTGATTACTTTTCTGTTGGCTTACTCAGGTTTCAGACTTTTTAAAAAATTGTATTTCATTGATAATCCTATTGCAGTTGTCCCAAAAATTCCTCTTTTGCCCACCTCTGCCCGGTAGCCCCCTTTCCTCCAGCAATAAGCCCCCTAGTTCATGTCCATAAGTCATGCATAAGTTCTTTGGCTTATCCATTTCCTATACTATTCTTAACATCCCCCTATTTTGTACCAAAATCATGCTTCTTAATCCCTGTACCTTTTTCGCTCCTTCTCCCCCTTCCACCTCCCAGCTGATAGCCCTCCATGTGAACTCCATTTCTGTGATTCTATTCCTGTTATAGTTGTTTGCTTAGTTTTTTTTTTAAGGTTGGGTTGTTGATAGTTGTCATTTTATATGAGTTTGTTGTCATTTTACTATTAATAGTTTTGATCTTCTTTTTCTTAGATAAGTCCCTTTAACACTTTATATAATAAGGGCTTGGTGATGATGAACTCCTTTAACTTAACCTTATCTGAAAAGCACTTTATCTGCCCTTCCATTCTAAATGAAAGCTTTGATGGATAGAGTAATCTTGGTTGTAGGTCTTTACTTTTTACCACTTTGAATACTTCTTGCCAGCCCCTTCTTGCCTGTAGGGTCTCTTTTGAGAAATCAGCTGACAGTCTTATGGGAAGTCCTTTGGAGGTAACTGTTTCCTTTTGCTGCTTTTAAGATTCTCTCGTTATCTTTAAGCTTTGGCATTTTAATTATGATGTGTCTTGGAATGGACCTATTGACATCCATCTTGTTTGGGACTGTCTGTGTTTCCTGGACTTGCATGTCTATTTCCTTCATCAAATTAGGGAAATTTTCTTTCACTATATTTCAAATAGATTTACAATTTCTTGCTCTTTCTCTTCTCCTTCTGGTACCCTTATGATGCGAATGTTGAGTTGCTTGAAGTTGTCTCAGAGGCTGCTTATCCTGTGCTCATAATTTTGGATTCTTTTTCTTCTTGTTGTTCTGATGGGTTGCTTTTTTAAAATATATTTTATTGATTACATTATTACAGTTGTCCCATTTCCCCCCCCCATATTCCCCTCCACCCCCACACCCCCACCAACATTTCCCCTTTGGTTCATGTCCATGGGTCATACATATAAGTTCTTTGGCTTCTCCATTTCCTGTACTATTCTTAGCCTCTCCCTGTCTATCTTCTCCCTACTGTTTATGCTACTTATTCTCTGCACCTTTCCCCCCTCTTTCCCCCTCCAACTCCGCTGTTGATAATGCTCCCTGTGATCTCCATTTATGTGGTTCTGTTCATGTTCTAGTTGTTTGCTTAGTTTGCTTTTGCTTTGTTTTAGGTGTGGTTGTTGACAACAGTGAGTTTGCTGTCATTTTACTGTTCATATTTTTATAATCTTTTTCTTAGATGAATCTCTTTAACATTTCATATAATAAGGACTTGGTGATAATGAACTCCTTCAATTTGACTTATCTGAGAAGCACTTTATCTGCCCTTCCATTCTAAATGAAAGTTTTGCTGGACAGGTAATTGTCTTCTTTTCTTTTGCTGCTTCTAAGATTCTCTCCTTATTTTTAATCTTGGATAATGTAATTATGATGTGCCTTGGTGTGTTCCTCCTTGGGTCCAACTTCTTTGGGACTCTCTGAGCTTCCTGGACTTCCTGGAAGTCTATTTGCTTTGCCAGATAGGGGAAATTCTCCTCCATTATCTGTTCAAATAAGTTTTCAATTTCTTGCTCTTCCTCTTCTCCTTCTGGTACCCGTATAATTTGGATGTTGGGATGTTTAAAGATGTCCTGGAAGTTCCTAACCCTCTCCTCATTTTTTTTTTAATGTTTCTAGTTGAATGTTTCTTTCTTCCTTGTGGTCCACACCATTGATTTGAGTCCCAGTTTCCTTCCCATCACTGTTGGTTCCCTGAACATTTTCCTTTATTTCACTTAGTGTGGCCTTCATTTTTTCATCTAATTTGTGACCAAATTCAACCAATTCTGTGAGCATCCTGATTACCAGTGTTTTGAACTGTGCATCTGATAGGTTGGCTACCTCTTTGTGACTTAGTTGTATTTTTTCTGGAGCCTTGATCTGTTCTTTCATTTGGGTCATTTCTTTTCTTTCTCGGCATACCTGTTACATATAAGGGATGGAGACTTATGTGTTCACCAGGGCGGGGTAACACCTGTCGTTGAGTTGTGGCATTGTCTGTGGGGAAAGGGTCTGAGAGGGAACAATGGTGTTTGCTCCACTCTCTGCCAACTTTCAGTCACTTCCCCAGCCACCCACAAGCAAACTTAGCTCTTCTATGCTGATTCCCAGTGGGTGGACTTGCACACATTCTAGGACCCTGTGGGTCTCTCCAACGAACTCTCCTATGAGGCTGGGAGTTCCTCCCACTGCCGCCTCAACCCCCACAGGTGTTTTCAATCAGTGGTTTGAGGCTTTATTTCCCCATGCTGGAACCCTGGGTTGCGAGGTCTATCTATTTTGCTCCCTAGCTGTTCCTTTATCTGCATGCGAATGTGGGATCAACTGCTCCACCTGCCATAGCCTCACTGGGTCCACTAGCTGCAGTCTCACCGGGTCTGTCAGCTGTGGTCTCGCAGGCCACCTACAGCATTGCCCGCCCTGCTCCACAAACCACTGCCTTGCTGGGTCCTCCAGCCACCAACTTGCATTGAGCCCTCTCTGCCAGGCTATGCCCCTCCTACCGGTCTGGATGAGTGGGTCTTCTTTAACTCCTTGGTTGTCAGACTTCCATACAGTTCAATTTTCTGTCACTTATGGTTGATTTTTGTTTTTAAATTGTTGTTATCCTTCTTTTGGTAGTGTGAGGAGGCACAGTGTATCTACCTATGCCTCAATCTTGGCCAGAAGTCTTGATTGGTAGTTTTTTGCTTCCTTTTTTTGTTCTTCAAGTACACTTGTCTCCATTATCCCACCATCACTCCTGCGCATCCCCCCTCCCCCCTCCCCTTGGTTTTGTCCATGTGTACTTTATAGATGTTCCTGAAGACCCTTCCAACTTTCTCCTCATTATCCCCTCCTACCTCCCCTCTGGTTACTGTTAGTTTGTTCTTAATTTCAATGTCTCTGGTTATATTTTGCTTGCTTGTTTGTTTTGTTGACTAGGTTCCATTTATAGGTGAGATCATATGGTATTTATCTTTCACTGCCTGGCTTATTTCACTTAGCAAAATGCTCTCCAGTTCCATCCATGCTGTCACAAAAGGTAGGGGCTCCTTCTTTCTCTGTGCTGTGTAGTATTCCATTCTGTAAATATACCATAGTTTTTTGATCCATTCATTTACTGATGGGCACTTAGGTTGTTTCCATTACTTGGCTATTGTAAATTATGCTGCTATGAACATTGGGGTGCATAGGTTGTTTTGGATTGGTGCTTCAGGATTCTTAGAGTATAGTCCCAGCAGTGGAATTTCTAGGTCAACAGGCAGTTCCATTTTTACATTTCTGAGGAAATTTCATACTGTATTCCACAGTGGCTTCACAAGTCTGCAATCCCACCAACAGTGCACTAGGGTTCCCTTTTCTCCACATTCGCTCCAACACTTGTTGTTTGTTGATTTGTTTATGAGGCTATTCTGACCAGTGTGAAGTGGTATCTCATTGTGCCTTAATTTGCATCTCTCTGATGGCTAGTGATTCTGAGCATCTTTTCTTTTTTTTTAATTACTTTATTGTTGTTCAATGACAGTTGTCTGCATTTTCATCCCACCCCTCCCTTCACCCTAGCCAAACCTCCCTCCCTCCCTTGCTTTCACCCTCCCCCTTGGTTTTGTTTCATGTGTCCTTTGAAGTAGTTCCTGAAAACCTTTCTCCCTACTGACCCCTTCCCCTTCCCCTCTGGCGTTTGTTAGATTGTTCTTAATTTCAATGTCTCTGGTTATATTTTGCTTGCTTTTTTCTTTTGTTGATTATGTTCCAGTTAAGGGTGAGATCATATGGTATTTGTCCCTCACTGCCTGGCTTATTTCACTTAGCATAATGCTCTCCAGTTCCATCTATGCTGCTGCAAAGGGTAGGAGCTCCTTCTTTCCCTCTGCTGTGTAGAATTCCAATGTGTAGATGTACCATAGTTTCTTGATCCACTCATTTCCTGATGGGCACTTAGGTTGCTTCCGGCACTTGGCTATTATAATTGTGCTGCTATGAACATTGGGGCGCATAGGTTCTTTTGGATTGGTGTTTCAGGGCTCTTAGAGTATAATCCCAGTAGTGGAATTGCTGGGTCAAAAGGCAGTTCCGATCTTAGTTTTCTGAGGATATTCCATACTGTTTTCCACAGTGGCTTCACCAGTCTGCATTCCCACCAACAGTGCACTAGGGTTCCCTTTTCTCCACATCTTCTCCAACACATATCTATTGCTTTGTTTATGATGCCCATTCTGACTTATGTGAGGTGGTATCTCATTCTGGTTTTAATTTGCATCTTTCTGATGGCTAGTGATGCTGAGCATATTTTCATATGTCTCTGGGCCTTCTGCATGTCCTCCTTGGAGAAGTGTCTGTTCAAGACTTTTACCTTTTTTTTTTTTTTGTCTTCCTGAAGTGGAGTCGTGCGAGTTCTTTACATATTTTGGAGATCAAACCCTTGTCTGAGGTATCATTGGCAAATATGTTTTCCCATATAGTTGGTTCTCTTTTCATTTTAACCTTTTTTCTTTAGCCATGCAGAAGCTTTTTAATTTGATGATGTCCCATTTGTTTATTCTTTCCTTTATGTCCCTTGCTCTACGGGACATATCAGTGAAGATATTGTTGCATGGAATGTCTGAGATTTTCTTGTCCATGTTTTTTCTTCTAGGACTTTTATCATGCCATGACTTATATTTAATCTTTTATCCACCTTGAATTTATTTTTGTATAAGGTGTAAGTTGGTGCTTGAGTTTCTTTTTTTCTTTTTCTTTTTTGCATGCATTTGTCCAGATCTCCCAACACCATTTGCTGAAGAGGCTATTTTTACTCCATTTTATGCTTCTTCCCCCTTGTCAATTATTGACCATAGAGACTTGGGTTTATTTCTGGGCTCTCTGTTCTGTTCCATTGGTCTATGTGTCTGTTTATATGCCAGTACCAGGCTGTTTTGATTACAGTGGCCTTGTAATACAGTTTCATATCAGATATTGTGATCCC
>PVJI01031701.1:0-12901 GCA_004026765.1 Micronycteris hirsuta
TAGAGGCTGATGTGATTCAAAGATTGTATATATGTAAATGGAGGTTGTAGTTTTCAGAAGAACTGAGGGAACATCAGGGAAAACTGTAAGTAGCAGGAGAACAGCTTAGAGGTCAACATGCTCATTATTCGGATTTATTTTCTGAGGTTCAGGATAAAAACAGGATTTACATTAACGATGTCCCAGTTAAGAAACAGTGCACACACAGCATGGAGCATGAGTAATAAATAAAGTGTGCTGGAGACTGGAATCAGTTTGACAAATTACAAAAATTGTTCAAAGGGCCCCATAACCAGATGATAGCAGTGGAATGTACATCTTTCATTAAACCAACTGGGGTAAATTTCAACATTGATAGCATGTGCAGATGGGTGTCCAGAGGGTGAGAGAGCAATATATGCTATGGCACATGAAGAAGAGAAAGACAAAACTTAATAACATAAAAAGTATACTTGTTCATTATTTTTAGTGCTTAAACACTTTGAAAAAATATTAAGACTTTGAGAAAAAGTGACTTTTTACATCTGCAAATACCACTATTAACAGTTTATTTAAAATTTTCCAAATTTTGTCCCTGGCTGGTGTAGCTCAGTGAATTGAGTGCGGGCTGGGAACCAAGCGGTCCCGGTTCGATTCCCAGTTGGGGCACATGCCTGGGTTGCGGGCCAGGTCCCCGTGAGGGCCATGTGAGAGGCAACCATACATTGCTGTTTCTCCCCCTCTCTTTCTCCCTCTCTTCCCCTCTCTCTAAAAATAAATAAAAATAAATCTTTAAAAAAAAACTTGTTAATTTGTATAAGGTTATATCTTAAAAAAATAAATAAATAAAATTTTCCAAATTTTTTTTATGCATTACATATTTTTTAAGTTGAGATCATACTGAATATTCAATTTTCTGTCTTATTTTTTATACTCAACATTACGTTATTCACACTTCTTTATGTCTTGGAAACTTGTCATAAATGTAATTAAAATTAGCATAATATTGCATTATATGAGTATCCCATAATTCATTTCATTATTCTTGTTAGGCATTTGAGTTGTTTCTAGTCATTATTAGACATTGTATTTGACTAGTCAATTACTAGTCATTACTAGTCAATGTAATGACATTGTAATGAAAATAATCATACATTGATCTTTGTTTGCTGTTAGTGAATAATTTTCTCAGTGTATGGTTTTAAAAATAGAATGACTTGGTCAGAGAATATGATTAAGTTTTTTAAAATAAAATTGCAAAAAAAACAATTTTCAGAAAACTTAAAAATTAACACTGTCCGGTACTGATGTGTCTCTTTTATACAATCTTCATCTACAAAAGACATTCTCATATAAAAAACTGGCTAATTTTGTGTATGTGGTTTTTGTGCAATTTTAATTCATTGATTATTAATGAGGTTTAAAATCACAATATATAAGAACAAATATCATGCAAGAAGATAGAAATTCTACAAAACTAATACATAAATATGTTTTAAATTTTCTTAACTACTCAATTTTTCCTTTCACTCTCAAAAAGTACCTTGTTTACCCCTAGTAGATAGGGCCATAAATATGTTATTTTAAATATTCAGAGGAAAAACTATTGTAATGTTTTATTAATTGTGTAAGAACATGAAATTTGAGAAAAGATTTACATTACAACTTATTTTTATACTAGCTGAGACATGCTACAAACACTTGAAATATGTAACATGCACAAAAAATGAAACTGAAGGTAATCTCACTTATTAATATAGATATTGTTTATTATTGACAGCAGAAAAATACAGAAGATTGTAAGAAAATACTATAAAAATTACATGTCAACAAATTTAACAGTCTAGAAGAGATGGATAAATTCCTAGAAGCATACAACTTTCCAAGACTAAATTAGAAAAATAGAAAATCTGAACAGACTATATACAGATTATAACCAAAAAAATTGAAGCAGTAATCAAAAACCTCAAAAATCAATCAAACAAACAAAAATCCAAAGTCTTATACCAATGACTTTATAGGTGAGCTGTATCAAACATTCAAAGAATTAACATATCCTTCTTGAACTATTCTAAAAAATTCAAGAGGAGGGAATGCTTCCAAGCTCATACTACAAGTCCAGTATTATCCTGATTCCAAAACAAGATAAAGGAATTACAAAGAAAGAAACTTATAGGCCCAAATCCCTGACAAACATAAATGTAGAAATCTTCAACAAAATATTGGCAAATTGATTTCAGAGAGACATTTAAAAGATCACACAGCACAATCAAGTGGGCTTTATTCTGCAAGCATTAGTTTGGTTCCATGACTAGAAATAAGTTAATGTGACACACCACATAAACAAAATGAAGGATAAAAAATATGATCATATCAATCAATGCAGAAAAGGCATTTGATAAGATTAAACACCCATTTATGATAAAAACTCTTAACAAAGTGGCAATATGGAATATATCTCAACATAATAAAGGCTGTACAAGACAAACCCACAGCAAACATCATACTCAGTGGGGAAAAACTAAAAGGATTTTTCTTATGATCAGGAATAAGACAGGAATATGCACTTTCACCACTCTTATTCAAGATCATACTGGAAGTACTATCCAACAAGAAGGAAAGTAAAAGTCATCCACATTGACAAGGAAATAGTAAAACTGTCATTATTTGAAGATGACATGATACTACATATAGAGAACCCTAAACATTCCACAAAAAAACTACTAGAATTGAAATAGTAATTCAATAAAGTAGCAAAATACAAAATACTCAAATATTGATTACATGTTTATATACCAATAGCAAACTATCAGAAAGAGAACCTAAGAAAACATCTCCTTTACAATTACATAAAAGAATAAAATACCTAGAAATAAATTTAACCAAAGAGGTAAAAGACTGTACTCAGAAAAGTATAGGCTACTGAAGAAAAAAATTAAAGAAGATACAAATAAATGGAAGCATATACTGTGTTAATGGATATGAATAATTAACATTATTACAATTTCCATAATATCCAAAGCCATGTATAGATTCAACATAATTCCTATCAAAAAACCAATGGTGTTTTTCAGAGAACTAGAACAAATAATCCAAAAATTTATTTGGAACCACAAACAACCTGGAATAGTCACCTGGTATCAAACTATATGACAATGTTATAGTAATCAAAACAACATATTAGTATAAAAACAGATATGTAGATCAATGAAACAGAACAGAGAACATAGAAATAAATCCATGCCTACATGGTCAACTAACCTACAAGAGGAGTCAACACTGCATTGGACAAAGACAGTCTATTCAGTAAATGTTGTTAGGGAAACTGGATAGATGCATGCAAAAAAGAGAAACTAGACCACTTTTATACCATATACAAGAATAGAGTCAAAATGGATTAAAGGCTTAAGTGTAAGACTCAAACCCATAAATCTCTTAGAAGAAAACATAGTCATTAAACTCTGGCATTTCTTTTAGCAATATTTCTTTCTGATATATCTCCTCAAGCAAGAGAAACAAAAGAAAAATAAACAAATGGGACAACACCAAACTAAAAGTTTTTGCACAACAAAGGAAACCATCAACAAAACAAAAGTCAACACCTGAATGGGAAAACATATTCACCAATGATACATTCAATAAAGAGTTAATATCCAAAATTTATAAAGAACTTATACAACTCATCACTGAAAAAACAAACAAACCAATTAAAGGTGAGCAGAGGACCCAATTAGACACTTCCTCAAAAAAAGACATACAGATGGCTCACAGACATATGAAAAGATGCTCAACATGTCTAATCATCAGAAAAATGCAAATTAAAACCACAATGAGTTATCTTATACCTGTCAGAATGTCTATTATCAACAAATCAACAAACAACAGGATCAGCCTTGGTGGGTGTAGCTCAGTGGATGGAGCACAGGCTGGGAGCCAGAGGGTCCCTGTTCGATTCCCTGTCGGGGCACATGCCTGGGTTGTGGGCTGGTCCCCAGTGAGGGTCATGTGCGAGGCAACCATACATTGCTGATTCTCTCCCTCTCTGTCTCCCTCCCTTCTCCTCTCTGTCAAATAAATAAATAAAATCTTAAAACAACAACAACAACAACAACAACAACAACAACAAGGATTGGCAAATATCTGCAGAAAAGAGAACACTTGCACACTGTTAGCAGGAATGCAGATTGGTACAGTTACTATGGAAAACCGCACAGAGTTTCCTCAAAAAATTTCAAAATGGAACTACCTTATAACCCAGCAATTCCACTTCTGGGTATATGAGTATACTCAAAGAAACCCAAGACACTAATTCAAAACAGTGTATAAACCGCTATGTTCATTGCAATGTTATTTCCAATAGTCAGCTATGGAAGCAGCTCAAGGTCCCATCAACAGATGAGTGGATAAAAAAGTAGTGGTGTATATATACAATGGAATATTACTCATCCATAAAAAGTATAAAATCTGACTATTCATGACAGCATAGATGGACCTAGAGTATATTACACTAAGTCAGACAAAACAAGACAAATACCATATGATTTGTCTTATATGAGGAATTTAAAGAACGACATGAATGAATAAATGAATAGAAATGTGTTCATAGATACAGAGAATAGATTATGGTTGACAGAGAAGAGGAGATTTGGGCAGCTAAAGGGAAAAAAACTGAAGGAATTAAAAAGTATAAATTGGTAGTTACAAAATAGTTATGGGAATATAAAGTATATTGTCAGTAATACTGTAATAACAATGCATGGTGCCAGGTGGGTACTTGGAATGTCTCAGTGATCACTTTATAAAATATATGATTGTCAAACCACTATGCTGTCTGTAAACCTAAACTAATACAAAATAATAGAGTATAAGCTTTAATTGAAAAATAAAATAATGCAATGTGGCAATTTTTAAAAGAATAATACCACTGGATGAATAAGGATTTATGCAGTCAGGTAAGAAAATTTAATAATAGTCATTTGATTAATTATATTACTCAGCCAATAGACAGAAGTCGTATGATCTAAATTGATACTGAGAAGGCATTTGGTTAAATTTAAAATTAAGTTTTTATAAATTTTCAATTAGGAATATGAGAATAGACCTATAGCATGGTAAAGAATATATATCTCAAACCTATATCCAATTTAAAAATTAATGATAAAATATTCAAGATGTTAACATTAAATCAGGATAAAAGATGTTTATTCACCACAATTTGATTTGATAAAAAATCCAGCTAAAATTACAAGTACTGGAAAGGAGGAGACAAATGTATTTTTACTCTCAGATGGTTGTCTACATAGAAAATGTAATAGAATAATATGAAAAACAAAAAAACAAACACAAGACATTAGCATGAGTAGTATGGGTAAATAAGATGAATAGTTACATTGACTTTTAGGTCTTTTGAGGAAAAAAAAATAGGCTTCAGTTACCTCAGCTCCATAGTATTGTGCCAAACTATATTTATCTATATTGAAGAGTAGCCAGTCTTCACCACAACACTTTGACTAGAATAAAATTCACTGAACTAACTCAAAGGCTCTTCAAATGTTGCCACCTCATAGGTTGCTGACCAGTCTATAGATTTCTCTCTAATTCCTTGACCAATGATCCATAAAAGGAAAGGAAAGTCTTACTGGCAATAGTAAAAAACAACAACAACAACAACAAAAAAAACATACAGAACACCAAGACCTAAACTAAACATATATGAATGAGATATACTTGAAACTTAAATATAGAGAGACATGTTTTATTGTGCATAGCAAAGTCTCTTATCTGAAGAAATAGAGTAAAGAAATGCAGAAAATATTTTTAATATAACAAATAATTACATTCTCTGGAGCTAAAATCATTGTCTTTTAGTATAAGATCTGAAAATGATAATAAATTCACGCATTGTGACACACTGTAAAGCTATGTGGGTGGTAAGGAAAGGGGTAGATATGCTTCATCATGCGCAAATAAGAAAAAAATAAATTTAGAGAAAATCATCTAAACTTTTTTTTAATAATTACTTTATTGTTGTTCAATTACAGTTATTTGCATCCTCTCCCCTCCCCTCCTCCCTTCCCCTCCACCCCCAGCTCCACCCCCCAACCTCCCTCCTCCCCCTTAGTTCTGTCCATGTGTCCTCTACAGTGATTTCTGAAAACCCTTCTCTCCATTGCCCCCTCCCCCCTCTCCGCTGTCCATTGTTAGACTGTTCTTAATTTCAGTGTCTCTGGTTATGTTTTGCTTGCTTTCTGCTTTTGTTGGTTATGATCCGGTTAAAGGTGAGATCATATGGTATTTGTCGCTCACTGCCTGGCTTACTTCACTTAGCATAATGCTCTCCAGTTCCATCCATGCTGTTGCAAAAGGTATAAGCTCCTTATTCCTCTCTGCTGCGTAGAATTCCATTGTGTAAATGTACCATAGTTTCTTGATCCATTCATTTGTAGATGGGCATCTAGGTTGTTTCCAGCACTTGGCTATTGTGAATTGTGCTGCTACAAACATTGGAGTGCAAACGTTCTTTTGAATCGGTTTTTCAGGGCCCTTAGGGTATAATACCAGTAGTGGAACTGCTGGGTCGAAAGGGAGTTCCATTTTCAATTTTCTGAGGAAGTTCCATACTGTTTTCCACAGTGGCTGTACCAGTCTGCATTCCCACCAACAGTGCAGTAGGGTTCCCTTTTCTCCACGTCCCCTCCAACAGTTATCTGTTGCTTTGTTGATGATGGCATTCTGACTGTTGTGAGGTGGTATCTCATTGTGGTTTTAATTTGCATCTCTCTGATGGCTAATGATGTTGAGCATCTTTTCATATGACTCTAGGCCCTCTGTATGTCCTTTTTCGAGAAGTGTCTGTTCATATCTTTTGCCCATTTTTTATTTGGGTTTTTTGTCTTCCTGGAGTGGAGTCGTATGAGTTCTTTATATATTTTAGAGATCAGACCCTTATCTAAGGTATCATAGGCAAATATGAAATATGTTTTCCCATACTGTTGGTTCTCTTTTTATTTTAATACTATTTTCTTTAGCCCCACAGAAGCTCTTTATTTTGATAAGATCCCATTTGTTTATTCTTTCCTTTATGCCCCTTGCTCTAGGGGACATATCCTTGAAGATGTTGCTGCATGGAATGTCTGAGATTTTCCTACCGATGTTTTCCTCTAGGACTTTTATGGTGTCACGAGTTACATTTAAGTCTTTTACCCTCCTTGAATTGATTTTTGTGTATGGTGCAAGTTGGTGCTCGAGTTTCAGTTTTTTGCATGTAGCTGTCCAGATTTCCCAACATCACTTGTTGAAGAGGCTATTTTTATTCCATTTCATGCTTCTGCCCCCTTTGTTGAAGATTAATTGCCCGTAGAGACTTGGGTTTATTTCTGGGCTCTCTATTCTGTTCCATTGGTCTATCTGTCTGTTTTCATGCCAGTACCAAGCTGTTTGATTACAGTGGCCTTGTAATATAGTTTGATATCAGGCATTGTGCTCCCTCCTGCTTTGTTCTTCTTTCTCAAAATTGCAGCTGATATTTGGGGACGTTTAAGGTTCCATATACATTTTTGAAGTGTTTGTTCTATATCTGTGAAATATGCCATTGGTACTTTGATAGGGATTGCACTGAATCTATAAATTGCTTTGGGTAGTATTGACATTTTGATGATGTTGATTCTTCCAATCCATGAGCGTGGTATATATTTCCATTTGTTTGTGTCTTCCATGATTTTTCTCTTCAGTGTTGTGTAGTTTTCTGAGTACAGGTCTTTTACCTCCTTGGTTAGGTTTATTCCTAAGTATTTTATTTTTTTGTTGTTGCTATATCAAATGGGACTTTTTTCCTGATTTCTGTTTTTGCTGTTTCACTGTTGGTATACAAAAATGCCTTTGATTTCTGGATATTGTCTTTATATCCTGCTATTTTGCCAAATTCAATTATTAGATCGAGTAGTTTTTTGGCTGAGTCTATAGGATTTTCTAAGTACACTATCGTGTTGTCTGTAAACAATGACAGTTTTGTTTCCTCTTTTCCAATTTGGATGCCTTTTATTTCCTTTTCTTGTCTGATTGCTGTGGCCAAAACTTCCAGTACTATGTTGAATAGAAGAGGTGATAGTGGGCAACCTTGTCTTGTTCCTGATCTTAGTGGGAAAGATTTTAATTTTTGTTCATGGAGTATAATGTTGGCTATAGGTTTCTCATATATGGCCTTTATTATGTTGAGGAATGCTCCCTCTATTCCCACTTTGCTAAGTGTTTTTATCATAAATGGATGCTGTACCTTATTGAATACTTTTTCTGCATCTATTGACATGATCATGTGATTTTTGTCTTTGCTTTTGTTTATGTGATGTATTACGTTTATTGTTTTGTGAATGTTGTACCATCCTTGCATCCCTGGGGTGTAACCCACTTTGTCATGGAGAATGATCTTTTTGATGTATTGCTGGATGCAGTTTGCTAATATTTTGTTGAGGATTTTAGCGTCAATGTTCATCAGTGTTATTGGTCTCAAGTTTTCTTTTTTTGTTGTGTCTTTTTCTGGTTTTGGGATTAGGATGATGCTGGATTCATGAAAAGAGTTTGGGAGTCTTCCATCATTTTGTATTTTTAAGAATAGTCTGTGAAGGATAGGTGTTAGTTCTTCCTAAATGCTTTGTAGAATTCTCCTGTGAAACCATCTGGTCCAGGGCTTTTGTGTGTTGGAAGTTTTTTGATTACTGCTTTAATTTCATCCACTGCTATTGGTCAGTTCAGGCTTTCTATTTCTTCCTTATCGAGTTTTGGAAGATTATATTTTTCTAAAAATGTGTCCATTTCTCCTAGGTTTTCATATTTCTTGGCATACAGTTCTTCATAGTAGTGTCTTAAAATCCATTGTATTTCTGTAGCATCATCTGTAATATCTCCTCTTTCATTTCTGATTGAGTTTATTTGGGTCCTCTCTCTTTTTTTCTTGATGAGCCTGCTTAAAGGCTTGTCGATTTTGTTTATCTTTTCAAAGAACCAGCTCCAGGATTCATTGATCCTTAGAATTGTCCTTTTAGTCTCTATGTCATTTAATTCTGTTCTGATCTTGGTTATTTCCTTCCTTCTACTTGCTCTGGGTTGTCTTTGCTGTTGTTCCTCGAGTTTTTGTAGGTGTAAGATTAGGTTGTTTGTGTAAACTGTTTCTGTTTTTTGTATGCAGGCCTGTATTGCTATGAACTTCCCTCTCAGGACTGCCTTCCCTGTGTCCCATAAGTTTTGGGTTGTTGTCAGTTCATTTTCATTTGTTTCAAGGAACTTTTTGATTTCTTCCCTAATCTCGTCCTTGACCCATTCATTGTTTAATAGCATGCTATTCAGTCTCCATGATTTTGAGTGTTTTGGGTTTTTTCCTTTGGGTTGGTTTCTAATTTCAGCCCCTGGTGGTCAGAGAAAATACTTGGTATGATTTCAATTTTCTTGAATTTTTTGAGGCTTGTTTTGTGTCCTATCATATGGTCTATTTTTGAAAATGTTCCATGTGCATTTGAAAAAGAATGTATATTTATCTTCTTTGGGGTGAAGGGCCCTATATATATCAGTTATGTCCATTTATTCTAGGGCATTGTTCAATGCCACAGTGTCTTTGCTGATATTTTGTTTGGAGGATCTGTCCATTTTTGACAGTGGGGTGTTGAAGTCCCCTAGTATAATTGTGCACTATCAATGTCTTTCTTGAAGTCCTCCAAGATTTTCTTTATGTATTTGGGTGCTCCTGTGTTGGGTGCGTATATATTTACAATATTTATATCTTTTTGGTGTTTCTTCCCTTAAGTATTATAAAGCGTCCTTCTGGATCTCTCCTTTGTCCTGATGTGGGTCTCTTGTAGGCAGCATATGTGTGGGTCATGCTTTCTTATCCATTCCGCTCTTCTATGTCTTTTAATTGGAGCATTTAATCCATTTACATTTAAGGTTATTATTGATAGGTACTTATTCATTGCCATTTTTTTGTACCTGTGTTCCTCACTCTCTCTCTTTCCCTTCCTTTCCTTAAATCAGTCTCTTTACGATCTCTTTCAGAGCTGGTTTGGTGGAGGTGTATCGTTTTAGACTTCCTTTGTCTTGGAAGCTCCTTATTTGGCCATCTATCTTGATTGAGAGCCTTGCTGGGTATAGTAGTCTTGGTTGCAGGCCTCTGGTTCTCATTACTTGGAATATTTCTTGCCATTCCCTTCTGGCTTGGAGTGTTCCATTGAGAGGTCAGCTGCTAACCTTATCGGGGTTCCCTTGTATGTTACTTCCTGTTTCTGCCTTGCTGCCTTTAGGATTCTCTCTTTGTCTTGGAATTTTGCCACTTGAATGATGATGTGTCTTGAAGTGGGCCTGTTTGGGTTCCTTTTTTTGGGACTCTCTGTATTTCCTGGATTTGTGTGGCTTTTTCTCTCATCAGATTAGGGAAGTTTTCCATCATTACTTTTCTGAACAGGTTTTCCATCCCTTGCTGCTCTTCCTGTCCTTCTGGTATCCCTATTATACGAATATTGTTACGTTTCATGTTGTCCTGCAGTTCCCTTAATACCTCTTCATTCTTTCTGAGCCTCTTTTCCTGTTCTTGCTCTTTTTGGGTGCTTTTTTCTAGGTTGTCCTCCAGCTCGCTGATCCGATCCTCTGCCTCATCGAGCCTGCTTTTGATTCCTTCTATTGTGTTCTTCAGTTCAGATAATGTATTCTTCATTTCCTCTTGGCCCTTCTGCATAGTTTCTATTTCCTTTTTCATGTTGACATAGTTTGCAGTGAGTTCATTGTAGTTTCTGGTAATTTTCTGTGAGCTCATCTAACTTCTTGAGTTTCTTGAGCTTCCTGATAACATGTGCTTTGAATTCAATATCTGATAGTTGGCTTGCCTCTGTTTCATTTATCATTCTTTCTGGGGCTTCCTCCTTTCCTTTCATTTGGGGATTGTTTCTTTGTCTTCCCATTGTTTGTGGGATTCTTCTTGCTAGCCTCTGATTCTTAAATTTATCTTTCAAGTTCTCTGGAGTACCGAAGTTAATTTTTTGTCACTGTCTCTGTTTTTTGGGCTGACTCTTGTCTGAGTCCCACTCTATTCTCTTCTCAAATCCAGGTTTTAATGTCTCACCTGTGGATAAAGAAGAGAGGGGAAGGGAGAAAAAGGGGAAGAAGAAAGAAAAAAAAAGAAAAAGAAAAAGAAAGAAAAAATAATACTACAATAAAATAAAAAAATAAAAAATAAAAAGAAGAGAAAACTAGGAATACGTCTGATCTTTCAACTGTGTGCAATCTTGGTCGTCAATCTTCCCACACACTGGAATACAGCTGGGCAATCGCTCTGCTCCTCAGAAAATCGGCCAGATATCCCACCAGTGGGCAGGAGGAAGCTGACCCTGCTCCCTCCTATTCTGCCGCCATCTTTTCCTCACCTCGAAAATCATCTAAACTTGATTCATAAAATAATAAATATAAAACTATCAGCTATAGACTACAGAAAAATGTTAAGAAACATAAACTTTTTCTTAATTTACTGACTTCTGTATTGAAGCCACATGCAAAGATCACCACAATGCTAGGCATGACTGGGAAGGGCACAAGGGAATAAATAGAAAGCACACATTCACTTCAGAGACATTTGGGAAACATCTAGTGAACATCTACACTGTACAAGGAAGTTCTCAATAGAGACAGGCCACTGGAGTAACAAAGTATAATAAAAGAAGCAAAGAACAGCTTTGCTTGTGAGAAGAGACCAAAACCAATAGAACTAGCCAAGGATAAAGTCAGTATGAAATAAGTATGCTATACACTCTATGAGAAGATAGTTTAACTACTTAACAGAAAAATAAAGCAAGGAAAGGGGAAGGAGTGAGGGAAAGAAAAGGTATCAAGAGGTTGGATTTGACGAATTCTTTTAATAAGAGAATCAAAGGGATGCGCTGATGTCTTTCATGCAGGATGTAAAAGAAGAGAGGCATCAAAGATGACCAAATATTTTGGCCTAAGCAACTGGAGAATGAGGTTGTCTTTTATTGAGATGGGGATGTCTAAGGAAGAAACAGATTTGAAAATTGGTCATGAGTTTACTTTGGGGCATGAGAAGTTTGAAGTGTCATTATATAATCAAAGAAGATGTCAAGTGGGTAGAATTCAAGGGATAAGTCTGGACTAAAGATATACATTTTGGAGTAACTGGCACAAAAGTGAGTAATCAAGAGTGAAGTTATATACAGAGAAGAGCAAAGGTCTGAGCCTTCCAACATGATGTCAGAAAATGAGGAGGAACTGACAAAAGAGGTGGGGAAGAACAGGTGGAAGAGGGATGAGAAAAATCAGGTAAATAATTCATCTAGAAGCTAAGCAAAGATAGACAATAGCAAGGACAGAGTCGGCCCTGCTGGTGTAGCTCTGTTGTTTAGAGCATCGACTGAAATGTCAAGGTTTAGGTTCAATTTCCAATCAGGCACACATAAGAAGCAACTAAGGAATGTGCAAATATCGATGTTTCTCTCTCTCCCTCTCTGTCTCTCTCTCTCTCTCTCTTCTGTCCTCTCTCAAATCAATAAATAAAATTTCCAAAAAAAGAAGAGAGTCATCAGCTGAGTCAAATTCTGCTTATGGGTCACCTGAGATTAGGATGAGTGAGAACAATTGATTGAATTAAACAAAGTAAGAGTCATTTTAACCTTGATAAGTAAAGTTTCCTGTTTTTAAAATGTATTCTATTGATTATGCTATTAGAGTTGTCCCATTTTTCTCTCCCCTTTACTCCCCACTCCCTGGAGTCCCACTCCCACCAGCATTCTCGCACCTTAGTTCATGTCCATGGGTCATACATATAAGTTCTTTGGCATCTCCATTTCCCATGCTATTCTTAAGCTCCCCCTGTCTATTTTGTGCCTACCATTTATGCTTCTTATTCACTACCTTTTCCCCCATTCTTTCCCCA